>LR812543.1:43043707-43063707 GCA_903798195.1 Danio kyathit
AACACCTCGAATTGATATATTAGAAATGGCTTCTATTTCTCAGAGCTGAACAACAGAAACCTATGACAGCTAGATCACCTCAGGTAAGCCTTGTGTGCTTTATTCTGTGCTAAATGCTAACAATGCTAGTTTGAATGCATTTTACATGGCATTTGTTGCCATATACTGAAAGCAGAAAGTTCACCTCAGATCTGGAAAATACAATAAACCGTCTGAAATTGAACTTTAGAACTAAACACATATGAGTGATTCAGCATCTACATTGATGTTAAAGTGGGTTAACATGTATTAAATAGATTCTAAACCTTACCGTTTGGTGAGCGAGTGCATATTCTGTGCTTCTGAAAGGCTGTATTTACATTTCTGCCGTGTCTCGTCTGGTGCAAACAGCCAAATAGCTGATCACTGCCTCTCTCGTCACAGCGTGTTGTTAGGACACGCGGTTACAATGTAACCTGCTCACCTAATGCTTACGTTAGTAATATTTATGTAATTTGCTAATTAATAACCTCATGTGGAACTGCATCTGTCTCCCATACTGTTCTTTTTGGTCACGGACGCATGCTTTCAAGAGTCTTACTGAATGAATGAATGAAATACGCTGTTTTCCAACAAGGCAACCCAGGGTGCTGACATATAATTGGCTAAACTGGCATCGTGCATATGAAATTTATCTAAACAAAAACAGAGTTCCGGCACGGAAAACCCATTTTCAAAGCAGAATATCTGACTTCAGCATTGTTTTTCAGTTAAACAAGTATGTTCACTTGGGATGTTTCTTAAATATCTGCACACATATTATGGTATTTTTGTGCTTTAAAAGAGTCAAAAACTTACATACAGCACCTTTAAAAATATACAGTTGCAATCAGAATTATTAAACCCCCTATGAAATTTTTTTTCTTTTTCCAATATTTTCAATATGTTTAACAGAGCAATGAAATTTTCACAGTATGTCTGATAATATTTTTTCTTCTGGAGAAAGTCTTATTTGTTTTATTTCGGCTAGAATAAAAGCAGTTTTTAATTTTTTAAGAACCATTTTAAGGTCAATATTATTAGCCCCTTTAAGCTAAATTTGTTTTGGATATTCTACAGAACAAACCATCATTATACAATAACTTGCCTAATTACCCTAACCTGCCTAGTTAACCTTAATTAACCTAGTTAAGCCTTTAAGTGTCTTGAAAAATATTTAGTCTAAAATTATTTACTGTCATCATGGCAAAGATAAAATAAATCAGTTATTACAGATGAGTTATTAAAACTATTATGATTAGAAATGTGTTGAGAAAATCTGCTCTCCGTTAAACAGAAATTGGGGAAAAAAATAAACAGGGGGGCTAATAATTCAGGGGGTTTAATAATTCTGATTGCAACTGTATATATTCTCACGCATCTAAAACTATGCACAGGGGTCTGTTCTGGCTCCCAGATCATCAGTTAACTATGCATACAACAACATATTAAAGCAATATTATTGTAAAGGATGATTATTAAACTATATTAACAAAAATTACAGCAAGCAAAAGAAAGCGGGTACAAAACATTCTGTGCGCGATAATGAAATGATGCCGCGCACACGGTTAATGTTAGGCCAATTAATAATCTGTTCAAAGAATGGTTAAAGCGAAAGCGGCAACAACTGCTGCTGCTAATCTTGAGCCCTTGCAGGACAGTGGATGCACGAGCATCGCACTAGTTTCATTTCCAGGCATGGTTGCTTCCAGTGAGGAAACGGCACAGGAGCTTTTAAACACTCGCCCGCATCAAATCATCTGTGCGCGCGACACTAAAGCCCTCGTCAGTGAGTGAGGAAAGCCTGTCTCACCGTGCGCGTGATCCTCTCATTCGTTATTCACCTGCTTTCTTTTGTTCGCTCGAAAAGCTGTTTTTGTCAGTTGTGCTGCTTCCCGATGCTAAGATCACACAACGGTTATAGACAGTCTAATCTGTAGTGACGACGAGCCAGCACTGTCAATTTAAAAATGAGTTTCAGCCAGCTGAAGTGGCTAGTGGGAGTGGCTGTCTAACCCGCCAAAACCGAAATCTACCCGCATTTGGCAGGTTGGCAGGTGTTAATGTAAAGCCCTGGTTAGTATCAGTATTGTTAGCTTCAAGAATATTTATTAGCTAGTGTGCACCAAAACAGTGACAAATTTTGCATTTAGAAGATATAAGACTGATGTAAACATGTAAAGCTGGTAGTTTGTCGCTTCTGCCTAAATGGATCCACTGTTGTCATGCTTCAGTTTCTCATCAAATCTTCTGACCAATCAAATGCACTCTAGTGTCTGACCTGCCCCGCCCCCTTCTTTTCATTGGCTTTTCATTTGATGGGCTTGAGCTCGACCACTCTCACTGGTAACAACAAAACGCTATTGGCTGTTTATTAAAAGGGGAGGAGCTACTCTGTTACACCCTCTCTTCATTTTTCGGTTGAGATTATGTTAAAAATCAAATAAAAACATACACATCTGTTAACAGATGTCAGGGACTCACCTGTGGAGGAACTACAGGTAGAATGGTCCCCATGGCGGCGTCTACAGCGGGATGAAAGGCCTCCATGTCACCATAGCGATACGTGCTGGTGTGCAGCTCAGTGAAGTGGCTTCCAGGAGGAGGCTCGAACTCACTGTGATGCCCGTAAACACTGCTGTATTCACATCCGCTGTCTCAAATAGACAAACACATCACAGACTCTGTTATTGGATATCTATGCTATAGGTAATATACACAAAAAACAAAAAAAAAACAAGTAATGAATTACTTTAGTTACTTGAAAAACGCGTCTAATTATCTACAGTAACTCTGATTGCTTCCCCCAACACTGGATATAACCATACTGTTCTTATTTATTTTCTTTAATATATCTTCATATTGGTGATTAATTCAATGAGACTGATCAGATGTATAGATTCTAAAACTGACATTAGTTTTTGCTTACCTGGATGAGTCTCTGGATCAGTAGTGAGATACGGGTAGAAGTCATATATCGGCCGAGCCTCGTGTTCATATGGAATTATCTCTTCTGACAACTACAAATATAAATATTCATCTATTAGATTTAGATATCATTTATAAAAAAGACCAAAGTGCCTACTGTAATCACCTTTTAAATGGCTTTTGTACAAATATTCATTCATGCGGCGACACCAAACTCCAAAGATATGAATTTATTAATTTAAAAAAGCACAAAGCGCATGACATTTTGAGCAAACTGCTTTAGTCAAAATGTTTGTAAAATAATGTCTAATTGTCGCTCAGCATACTTTATTTCATTGAATACTTATTCTGAGCGTATTGTGTTGTATATAAGATGTTCAAATGACTTCAGAAAAGTTATTACTAATTATTTTTGTTATGTATTTCGTTTTTTATTCTGTATTACTCTTCTATTTGCATTCATTTTACTTACACAAAACTCACTAAATCATGTTTTACCCAAACAAAATCTACAGAAATGATTCGGTTTTGGATTAAGTAGTGCTGGACAAAAAAAAAATCCAAAATAAAAGTTTATTTTAACAATTTAAGTGTGTGTGCTGTGTATATTTATTTATATTTTTATATAAAATAATAAAATATGTGTAAATGATAAACATTACACATCAATTTAAATATTCTATCTGTCTGTCTGTCTGTCTGTCTGTCTGTCTGTCTGTCTGTCTGTCTGTCTGTCTGTCTGTCTGTCTCTCTATCTATCTATCTATCTATCTATCTATCTATCTATCTATCTATCTATCTATCTATCTATCTATCTATCTATCTATCTATCTATCTATCTATCTATCTATCTATCTATCTATCTATCTGACTATCTGACTGTCTGTCTGTCTGTCTGTCTGTCTGTCTGTCTGTCTGTCTGTCTGTCTGTCTGTCTGTCTGTCTGAATGTCTAATCTATCTATATATCTATCTGTCTGTCTGTCTGTCTGTCTGTCTGTCTGTCTGAATGTCTAATCTATCTATATATCTATCTGTCTGTCTGTCTGTCTGTCTGTCTGAATGTCTGTCTGTCTATCTATCTGTCTGTCTGTCTGTCTGTCTGTCTGTCTGTCTGTCTGTCTGTCTGAATGTCTAATCTATCTATATATCTATCTGTCTGTCTGTCTGTCTGTCTGTCTGTCTGAATGTCTAATCTATCTATCTATCTGTCTGTCTGTCTGTCTGTCTGTCTGTCTGTCTGTCTGTCTGTCTGTCTGTCTGTCTGTCTGTCTGTCTGTCTGTCTGTCTGTCTATCTATCTATCTATCTATCTATCTATCTATCTATCTATCTATCTATCTATCTATCTATCTATCTATCTATCTATCTATCTATCTATCTATCTATCTATCTATCTATCTATCTATCTATCTATCTATCTATCTATCTATCTATCTATCTATCTATCTATCTATCTATCTATCTATCTACATAAATGTTTAATTGGTTAAAAAATGACACTTACAGGTGAAATAACGCAGCTCTCCATTCTGTAATGCAACATGAAGCCCTTCAGTCATAGATCTTCTTGTATCTCTGTCTCTGGTTTCCCACTTGTTTACCGAATATTGCATAACGTGGAAGTGACTCCACCAGAGCAGGCGAGCGTCAGATCTGGCTTATAAACTCCTGCACCGTCCTGATGTCAGACAAGACTAAATTTCCTGCAGCGCGCAACACTGATTAGCCTGACTTTTTGCTGGCCTCTGATTGGCCAGAGCTGAAAATGACTTGGGATTTTTCATTGGTTGGGCTGTCAAACTGTATTAACCAATCAGAATCCTCTTCAAGGGCTGGCCTTTCATGTATCTCCACCATAACTGATGATTAGTTATGACTGAGTTATTAATTTGCAATGGTAGATTATTTAAAAATTGTTACATTTACAGATAGACGTACATTGGTGTGTCCAAAATCCCTATTCCCAACATTAGATCACTTATTTAGTCCATTTAAAGGGGTAGTTCACCCAAAAATGAACATTTCCTGTTGATTTATTCACCCATAGGTCATTCAAGATGTAAATGACTTATTGTTTTTCTTCTTCAGTAGAGCATTAAAGAAGATTTTGAGCTGAATCTGTTGTTCTTGGGGATTTTTTTATAATGGCAGTGAATGGTTACAGGGTTTTGTTTTTTTTTTAGATTAAAAATACACTCACCGGCCACTTTATTAAGTACACCTTACTAATACCAGGTTGGACCCCCTTTCGCCTTGAAATATTCCTTTAGAGATTTTGCTCCATGTTGACATGATAGCATCACACAGTTGCTGCAGATTTGTCGGCTGCACATCCATGATGCCAATCTCCCATTCCACCACATCCCAAAGGTGCTCTATTGGATTGAGATCTGGTGATTGTGGAGGCCATTTGAGTACAGTGAACTCATTGTCATGTTCAAGAAACCAGTCTGAGATGATTGGCGCTTTATGACATGATGTGTTGGAAGTAGCCATCAGAAGATGGGTACACTGTGGTCATAAAGGGATGGACATGGTCAGCAACAATACTCAGGTAGGCTGTGGCGTTGACACGATGCTCAATTGGTACTAATGAGCAAAAAGTGTGCCAAGAAAATCTCCCCCACACCATTACACCCCCACCACCAGCCTGAACCGCTGATACAAGGCAGGATGGATCCATGCTTTCATGTTGTTGACGCCAAATTCTGACCCGACCATCCGAATGTGGCAGCAGAAATGGAGACTCATCAGACCAGGCAACGTTTCTCCAATCTTCTCTTGTCCAGTTTTGGTGAGCCTGTGTGAATTGTAGCCTCAGTTTCCTGTTCTTAGCTGACAGGAGTGGCACCCGGTGTGGTCTTCTGCTTCTGTAGCCCATCCTCCTTAAGGTTGGACGTGTTGTGTGTTCAGAGATGCTCTTCTGCAGACCTCGGTTGTAACGAGTGCTTATTTGAGTTACTGTTGAGTCTACCAGTCTGGCCATTCTCCTCTGACCTCTGGCATCAACAAGGCATTTGCGCCCACAGAACTGCCGCTCACTGGATATTTCCTCTGTTTCGGACCATTCTCTGTAAACCCTAGAGATGGTTGTGTGTGAAAATCCCAGTAGATCAGCAGTTTCTGAAATACTCAGAGCAGCCCGTCTGGCACCAACAACCATGCCACGTTCAAAGTCACTTAAATCCCCTTTCTTTCCCATTCTGATGCTCGCTTTGAACTGCAGCAGATGGTCTTGACCATGTCTACATGTCTAAATGCGTAAAGTTGTTGCCATGTGATTGGCTGATTAGAAATTAGCGTTAACGAGAAGTTGGACAGGTGTACCTAATAAAGTGGCCGGTTAGTGTAGCTATTAATGCTGTAAATAATGTTTGGTGTCTTTCACAGACTGATCATTTGACTTAACAAGAGCTCAGTGTGTCATCAGGAGACACGGCTGTTAATTTAGACTCATTTGTATGTGTTAATTTTTCATCTAAAAAAAGCCTGTCACCATTCACTGCCGTTATAAAAGTCACCAACACCACAGATTCGGCTCGTCATCCTCTTTAATGTTCTGGTGAAGAAAGAAAGTCTCCATTTTGGATGACCTGTGGATGAGTGAATTAACAAGAAATATAATTTTTTTTTGCGTGAACTTCCCTTATAAACGAGGGATTGAAAACAAACATATCACCATTTAAAGAAACTTACAGCAATAGGATGCCACTGTAGTCGCCATCTACTGGTCAGATGTGGAAATTCATTTCAAATTTGGGATACAGCCATGTATTTGTTAACTTCTTAAACATTTTAGTGTTATTCTCCAGTCTACATTGATTCTGTTGAGTGTTTTGCAGCATTATGTGATTGGGGGCTGAAAAGCGCTCCGTGTTTGTGAGTTGTGAGATGAATGTTGTGTTTTTTTTTGTTGTTGTCAGGGATTTTTCTCTCGCTCTATTGTCTGAGAGTCGTAAACTTTGCGTTGGCCCAAAGTGAAGTTCTGAGAGAGCCTTGTTCCCCTTTTTAATCAAAGCGTTGCTGTGTTATCGCAGATTTTGAGGAAGCGGCTACTGTGGCAGTGTGGAGACAAGTGCATTATTCTGGGTTTAGTTTGGATTGTCATTCGCTGAACTCCACTGACACGAGGAGCCATTGTGTCAGAAGAGGGAAATCGGACTGAAAACACAAGAGTTTTACATGAGAAAAGTCTGTCTGTCTATTTTTCTACCCATCTGATTATTTATCAATCTATCCATTCTAATGATTCAGTCAGAGCAAGGCCCAATCCCAATTCTCCCCCTTAGCCCTTCCCCTTCCCCCTCGTTTTGCGCGTTCCTGTCAAGGGGTAGGGGTGTCCCAATTCTCTTTAGCTTGAAGGCGTAGGGCTGAGGGCAAGGGGTATACACCCCTTCGAACGAAGATTTTTCAGGAGCACACTTAAAACGGAGGGGTAAGAAAATTTCCCAGAATGCACCCGGAAGTAAGGAAATCCACAAATTAGTATTTATTTGTCATTATTACGAATTTTTACGACAAACAAACACATGTTTTAATATAATTATAACCGGGTTCATGTTTTACCGTCATGCTTTTTTTTAAAAACGCAAAAAAACCCCGCTAAATCTGGCGATCTATAATCCATCATAATAACTCCTGTACAGCAGTCCCACAACAATCTGTCACTCAATGACACTCAAACACCCTGTGAGAGCAGTCTAGTGGCTCAGAATGAGCTTTGACAGTGTCTGCTATAATGTTAATGTTGTTTTCGTGTGTTTACACAGATGAATATGGCCACTGTGTAAATGAACAGTATAGTTATGATCTTATTGCCACATTAGATCGATATGATAACATAATATATGCCTTCAGTGATTTCCTGAAGATAAAACACAACAAATAACACAACTGGAGTAACTACAGCAGTCGCCATCGTCTGATCTCATATGAAGCCAGAGATCGCGATGACGTATGATGACGTGTGCAGGTGCTGTAGTGCTGTCCCAATTCTTAGGGGTAAATTTTGAAGCCCTTCCCCTTAACCCTCGGTTGTAAGGGCCAAGGGGAAGAGGTACAAAAATAGAATTGGGATTGGGCCCAAGTCTCCAGTTAACGATTCACTGATTCAAATTATCTGTTTAATGTGAATCTTCAGTTAACAAGTCACTGATTCTAATAATCTAGTCAGAGTGACTCTCCAGTTAATGATTCACTGATTCAAATGATCCAGTCAGAGTGACTCTCCAGTTAACGATTCACTGATTCAATTGATCCAGTCAGTGACTCTCCAGTTTAAAAACTGATGGATTCAAATCTATCTATCTATCTATCTATCTATCTATCTATCTATCTATCTATCTATCTATCTATCTATCTATCTATCTATCTATCTATCTATCTATCTATCTATCTATCTATCTATCTATCTATCGTTTTATCTATCTATCTATCTATCCATCTATCCATCTATCCATATTTCTATCTTTCTATCTATCTATCTATCTATCTATCTATCTATCTATCTATCTATCTATCTATCTATCTATCTATCTATCTATCTATCTATCTATCTATCTATCTATCTATCTATCTATCTATCTATCTATCTATCTATCTATCTATCTATCTATCTATCTATCGTTTTATCTATCTATCTATCTATCCATCTATCCATCTATCCATATTTCTATCTTTCTATCTATCTATCTATCTATCTATCTATCTATCTATCTATCTATCTATCTATCTATCTATCTATCTATCTATCTATCTATCTATCTATCTATCTATCTATCTATCTATCTATCTATCTATCTATCTATCTGAACATCCATCCATCCATCGAATGTATCTATCCATCTATCTATCTTTCTATCTATCTATCTATCTATCTATCTATCTATCTATCTATCTATCTATCTATCTATCTATCTATCTATCTATCTATCTATCCATCTATCCATCTATCCATCTATCCATCTATCCATCTAATGTATCTAATGTATCTATCTGTCTGTCTCTCTGTCTGTCCGTCCGTCCGTCCGTCCATCCATCCATCCGTCCGTCCATCCATCCTTTTAACTATCTATCTAGCCGTCCGTCCGTCCGTATGTCTATCGTTCCATCTATCGTTCTATCCATCCATCTATCTGTGTATCTATCATTCCATCATTCTATCTATCTATCTATCTATCTGTCTATCTGTCCATCTATCCATCTATCCATCTATCCATCTATCCATCCATCCATCCATCTTTCTATCTTTCTATCTATCTATCTAATGTATCTATCTGTCTGTCTCTCTGTCTGTCCGTCCGGCCGGCCGTCCGTCCATCCATCCATCCGTCCGTCCATCCATCCATCCATCCATCCATCCATCCTTTTAACTATCTATCTAGCCGTCCGTCCGTCCGTATGTCTATCGTTCCATCTATCGTTCTATCCATCCATCTATCTGTGTATCCATCATTCCATCATTCTATCTATCTAACTATCTATCTATCTATCTATCTATCTATCTATCTATCTATCTATCTATCTATCTATCTATCTATCTATCTATCTATCTATCTATCTATCTATCTATCTATCTATCTATCTATCTATCTATCTATCTATCTATCTATCTATCTATCTATCTAAAGTAATATGACAGATTTATTGAAAACACTACACACACACACACACACACACACACACACACACACGCGCACAGAGTAATTGGGGAAGTTGGGAACTTTCACATTCACTTCCCCAATTGTGATGTGAGAGACTTTTATGGACACTTGTGTAATGTCATCTCTTTTCTGGACTTGAGTATTCTGCACGTCTCTTGTTTTTGCATTAAACCCCCCCCCCCCCCCCCCCACCCCCAGAGTCATCTAAGCTCCACACAGATTCACAGTTTGATCTTTAACACCGCTATAGTAAACGAGATTGATTCTGATTGCGTTGTATCATGGTTTGTTTTTAACTACAGTAGTTGACCTGGACACTGTGACTCCTGAGCGGGAACCCAAGGCTTTTAGAGTCTGTGTGTTCTCATGTTTTCCCAATAGTGCATTGCAGGGTATTTTCACACACCACAGGAAGTCCGTTACATCTGCGCACACACACACACACACATACACACACACACACACACACACATAAAGTCACTGTCTCTATTGCTCAACAGCCTGAAGAGATCTAACTGTCTGATTCTACCGCCACAACACCTTCATCACACTCTATACTATTTCAATCTATAGAGTAATAATAAATAAATAAATAAATAAATAATAATATAGAAAATGCATGAAAAATAAGTAAATAAAACTCCGAAATATTCAAATTGAAATTTTTTTTACTCATTTACAGGCATCATAACACAAACATGGTGTGCCACTGACTCGGTCTTTGGCCCCTTCTTGTTCTCTGTGTAATAATGATAATAATAATAATAATAATAATAATAATAATAATAATACATTTATTTAAATAATAATAATAATAATAATAATAATAATAATTTAAATCATAACAATAATAAATTAATTAATAAATAAATAAATAATAAAAATAAAAGAAAATGCATTCAGAAAATAAGTGTATAAAACTTAAACACAGACACTGGGTACCACTGGGCTCTGTCTTTGGCTCTTTCTTGTTCTCCGTGTAATATTAATAATAATAGCAATAATCATAATAATAATAAATTTAATAATAATAATAATAATAATATAATAATTTAAATAATAACAAAAAAATGCGTTCAGAAAATAATGAAATAAAACTCTTAATTATTTAAATTAATACATTTTTACACATTTACAGGCATCAAAATACAGACAGTGTGCAACTGGGCTCTGTCTTTGGCCCTTTCTTATTCTCTGTGTAATAATAATAATAAAAAATTAAATAATGACGATGATGATAATAATAATAATAATAATAATAATTTTAATTAAATAATAATAATAAATTTAATAATAATAATAATAAACTTAAATAATAATAATAATATTAAATTAAATAATAATATTAACAACAACAATAATAATAATAATAATAATAATAATAAATTAAATATTATTAATAATAATACATATAATAATAATAATAATATTTGTAATTAAATAATAATAATATAATAATAAATTCAATAATAAGTTAATTTTAATAATAAGTTAAAATAAATAATAATAATAATAAATTCAATAATAATAACATTAATAATAAAATATTAATAATAATAAAATAATAATAATAATAAATTAAATGATCATTTTTATTAAATACTAATAATTTAAATAATTATCATAATAATAATAATAATAATAACAATAATAATAAATTGCATAAAAATAATATGAATTTTTATAAAATAATAATAATAACAACAACAAAAATAATAGTAATAAATAATAATAAATTAAATATGATGATGATTATTTGTTTGTTTGTTTGTTTAAACTTTATTGTCCATTCTGTTTGGCACAGAAGGAAATTTGTCTTTGACACTGGATTCAAGACAGCAACTACATACATACAACAATCACACAATAACAACACCCATCAAGACAACAACATAGGTTAAAAGTTTAAAAACCGAATTAGCCCCATACAGACTACTACAAATCATTCTTGGCAACTACCCCTTTAAACAGTGATCCGATTTAAAACAACAACTGCAATTGGGATAAATGACTTCTTATATGCATTTCTTCGTGCTTTAGGAATCCTAAACCTGCGTCCTGATGGTAACAATTCAAATGCTGAGTGAAGGGGATGTGTATTATCTTTATAAATCGCAACTGCTGTTTTTTCCATAAAGGAGTCAAATAGTACCTGCAGTGAAAGTTGTTTATGACCAGTTATCTTATTTGCCTGATTAATAATTTGTGATAATTTCTTCTTCTGTTTAAGTGTTGTGTTGCCAAACCATGAAACAATATTATATGTGAGAACACTCTCTATCAATGATCTATATACCATGTTTAAAGTCTGTGTACTAACACTAACACTTCTCAACTTGCGGAGGAGACTGAGGCGCTGACTTGCCTTCTTATACACAGCCTCTACATTATTATTAAAATTCAGTTTATTGTCAATAATTGTTCCTAAATACTTAAAATTTGAGACCTGCTCTACTATCTGTCCATTTATGATGATTGATTTATAAAGTCTAGTATCTACTGCTCTTGTTTGACTCCCCAGACATAACTCTTTTGTTTTTCCAATATTAAGATGTAATGAACTTTTACCAAACCAATCTATAATACTATTAATATATTTAAAATATAAGGAGCTATTCATTTCTTCCTGACAGGAAACCAATGCCAGATCATCAGCGTATTTTATGAGTGTGAGATTATCATCATTATTGCACTGCAGTTCATTAATATATATAGAAAATAAAATAGGGGATAATACACATTAATAATAATTAAAATAATTAAAATAATAATTAAATAATAGTAATAACAATAATAATAAAGTATTAATAATAATAATTTAAACAATAATAATAATAATAGTAATAAAGGAAAATGCATTCGGAAAATAAGTACACAAAACTCTCAAATATTCAAATAAGACATTTTTAACATTTACAGGCATCAGAACACAAACATGGTGTGCCACTGCGCTCGGTCTTTGGCCCTATCTTCTTCTCTGTGTAATATTATTAATAATAATAATGATAATGATAAAGGAAATGCATTAAAAAAATTAGTACATAAAACTCTCAAATATTCAAATTAAGTCATTTTTATACATTTGCTCTTGTTCTACAGTATTTTTACAACTGGTCATCCTATTAGAAAAGCATGACATTTTTCATTATTAGTATTATTAGCCAATCTTAAAAAAGCACATATTCATGAGTAAAAAATATATATATATATATATATATAAATCTCTTGCAATTTTTCCCCCTAAATTCTGAGCTTACTGTTTAACATTTTTCCTTGTTTTTGCGAGCCTTAATTTAAATTTTATTTTTCCAAAGTGTCCTCGATTTTGTGTATTTTACAAATATAAAAGCTTAACTCATGAATGAATATACTGTACATTGCACACATAGGGAATGATGAGCGCTGGATGACTGTGACAGCAGGTTGTCTTGGTCTTTATCTCTGTGAACAAACTTCCTGTAGGTTACAGCCACTACAGCCATCATAACCACACTGCGTTCTGACCGCACGTATGAGCAGGTTTTCTCCACTTCAGGTCTTTCACAAACACACAAGGACAATGTTCGTACTGGAAATCAAGTTACTGCAATTGTACTGTAATCCTGGAAACAGCTTTTAAGAAAGAGTGAAGATTTGACCTGGAATGAATTAATCGAGATCATTGTTCCACACAGAATTTAATTCCTAAATTATTAAAATCAAACATTTGTGCCACTGGGCTCAGTCTTTGGCCCTTTCTTGTTCTCTGTGTATTCTGCACATTCTCTGTTTTTCTCACCGGAAATCACGTAAGATTATTAGTAGTGCTGGGCAAAGATTAATCGCATCCAAAATAAAAGTTTGTTTTGACATAATACACTACCTGACAAAAGTCTTGCCGCCTATGCTATTTAGGATCACCAAATAATAACTCGACTTCTAGTTGATCATTTGGTATCAGAAGTGGCTTATATGAAAGGCAAAGGCCTCTAGATGACGCTTATTTGAGCACAATAAAATATGATCATGTCTTGATTTTGAATGATTTCATTAGGACAGTAAGGTCTGACTTTGCTCAGACTAAAGTCTCTGAACCTTCAATAATGTCCAGTATAGAATATAAAGTCATGCTGCAGTGGAAACAGAATGAATATTGTGTCTGACTCCATCATGAGCTTGGAGGACTGCATCCATCCCACATAGAACAATTTCTCTGGCCCAGCTCTGGCCCACACAATCAGCTTTTGCTTGGCCCACACGCCACAGTGAATTACGGTACATGTCTGGACCAAGTCTTGCTTCCAGACAAGAGCCAAACATGGACCATATCTCGGTCAAGTCTCAGCCAAGTTAATAACCCATAACTGGGCCTGAACTGGGCCAGATAGGTTGGTGTGTCACGATTGCAATGAAATTGATAAACCCATGAAGCGTTGCGCTTTAGGCACACTATGGGCGTGCTTTTTCTCAAAACGACCTGATTGGTAGAATTTTTTTCTTTACTCAAAAATTAGTTTAATGCATTTTAAATGGGGGTCAAGACAGGCCAAACATACGTGGCCCACTTATCAATTTTTAACACCTGGGCCAAATACTACATTTTTCATCTGGCCCAAATCTTGTGTGCCGTCTTAAAGACGGTGCCACCTCTTCCAAACCCGGGCCATGTTTGGCCCACATGCTATATGCCAGTGCCAGACTAATGCCTGCTGTGCCAGCTTTATGCCAATCTGGGCCAGAATCATTTACTACCTGGGATACATCTCTGAATGACTCAAATCACTGATTAATAAAGTCATCTGGAATGGCGAAGAAAGCTTTCCTGCAGGACTCCCAGAGTTCATCAAGACTCTTTAGATCCATCTTCAACGCCTCCTCCTTCTTACCCCAGACATGCTCAATAATGTTCATGTCTGGTGACTGGGCTGGCCAGCACCTTGACCTTCTTTGCTTTCAGGAGCTTTGGTGTGGAGGCTGAAGTATGAGAAGGAGCGCTATCCTGCTGGAGAATTGTCCCTCTACTGTGGTTTGTAATGTAATGGGCAGCACAAATGTCTTGATACCTCAGGCTGTTAATGTTGATCATCCACTCTGCAGATCTCTCGCACGCCCCCATACTGAATGGAACCCCAAACCATGACTTTTCTATCACCAAACTTGACTGATTTCTGTGAGAATCTTGAGTCCATGCGGATTCCAGTAGGTCTTCTGCAGTATTGGTGATGATTGGGATGCAGCTCAACAGAGGATTCAGCAGAAAAATCGACCTAATAATCAACTAGAAGTCGAGTTATTATTTGTTGCTCTTACAACGGAGATCGACGTCAAGACTTTTGTCAGGTAGAGTACTAATGCTGTAAATACTTGTAGAAGCTGCAATACAAAATAGGTTTTACATGAAATTAGTTTTCAGCATGATGTCATAGCATATAGCATAACATCAACTTCCACATAGAACTTTTTATTTCCTCGTTCTTCAGAAAATGATCTACATGTTGCCACAAGCACCATTGTGTTTGTGTAATCCAATCATAGCTCTGGGATGGTGTGCCACAAGGCTCAGTCTTTTCTCATTCTCCATACCTGAGATGTACACTAACTGGCCACTTTATTAGGTACACCGTACTAGTACCGGATTGGACCCACTTTTGCGTTCAGAACTGCCTTAATCCTTCATGGCATAGATTCAACAAGCTACTGGAAATATTCCTCAGAGATTTTGCTCCATGATAGCATCACGCAGTTGCTGCAGATTTGTCGGCTGCACATCCATGATGCCAATCTCCAGTTCCACCACATCCCAAAGGTGCTCTATTGGATTGAGATCTGGTGATTGTGGAGGCCATTTGAGTACAGTGAACTCATTGTCATGTTCAAGAAACCAGTCTGAGATGATTGGCGCTTTATGACATGGTGCGTTATCCTGCTGGAAGTAGCCATCAGAAGATGGAGACACTGTGGTCATAAAGGGATGGACATGGTCAGCAACAATACTCAGGTAGGCTGTGGCGTTGACACCATGCTCAATTGGTACTAATGAGCCCAAAGTGTGCAAAGAAAATCTCCCCCACACCATTACACCACCACCACCAGCCTGAACCGCTGATACAAGGCAGGATGATCCATGCTTTAATGTTGTTGAGGCCAAATTCTGAGCCGACCATCCGAATGTGGCAGCAGAAATGGAGACTCATCAGACCAGGCAACGTTTCCCATTCTTGGTTAACATGTACATGGTTTATTTTAGTGATTCACAAGAATGCTGATCATACTGGGAATTATTAGTAAGATTATTAGTTATTATAAGACAAAAACTCAAATCACCATCTCCAATAAAATAATAAAGGTTTCACGTGGCGTCATATTTATGTCATGATGACATTGGAAAACATACAACTTCTTTCTAAAATTCACTACTGTTTGGTTAAATGTGCACATGTATGGTGTGCCACAAGACTTGGTCCTGGACCCTTTATTATTACCCTACATGTTGTTTTTGGTGATGTTATCAGGCATTTGGATTTTTCACAGTTAACACAATGTTTTTTTTTACATCCTCAGTAACAGTCCAAGTTGGAATCCATTACAAAGACTAATGATCAAATGTTCAACAATTTCCTGAATCATAAGTGTGACATTAAAAATAATAGTGTCCATGTAAAAAAACAAACATTATTATTCATTAATTCATTAATTTTCTTCCAGCTTAGTCCCTTTATTTATCAGGGGTCACCACAGTGGACAGAACCACCAACTGTTCCAGCATATGTTTTACACAGTGGATGCACTACCAGCAACAACCCAGTACTGTGAAACACCCATACACACTCACTCACACTCATACACTACGGCCAATTTAGTTCCTCAATTCCCTTATAGCGCATGTGTTTGGACTGTGGGGGAAACCGGAGCACCCGGAGGAAACCCACACCAACAAGGGCAGAACTTACAAACTCCACACAGAAATGCCAACTGACCCAGCCGGGCTTGAACCAGCGACCTTCTTGCTGTAAGGTGACAGTGCTAACCACTGAGCCACTTTATTATCATCATTATTATTGTTATTATTATTATTTTTAATAATACAAAAACATCTCATCTTTTCTTTGTAAAATCTATTGTATTTGTTTGTTAATTTTAATTTGACCCTGCTGAAAAAATAAATTCATTACTTGCTTTATTTGTTTTCTTTAAACTGTTTTTATTAAAGTTTTAATAAACATAGCATACACATAACATTTACTTATTATTAATATATACAAAAATAAACAAACAAATTTAAAAAAATGCATAAATGATAAAAAATAATGACAATTTCCAAAAATAATACATTAAATAAAAACGTAAATAAATGAAACTCGCATATAAACACAATAACTACAACAAAGCGTCTGAGAACATTTAAATCTCTTGAATTCTTTAAAACTCTTATGTAATTTAAAGTTGTAGTGGATTAATGGTGATTTTAGAGTACTCCGTGACAGCTTGCGTTAAGACCTTTGTAAAATTTGTGTCTGAAAATTGAAGAATCGCTGTGATGATCTAATGTGTGTGTTTTAAACATGTGCTGATGCTCTGCCTCCATCATCTGGCAATGAGGAGAATATTTTCACGCTCACTTCTGCTGATTAGAAACACTTATTTCCACCCAGCCTCCCCAAAAAAGTCAATGCTATTTTGTTATCATATACAGACTTGATACATTTTCTAATTTGACGTGAAATAATGCAAAAATAAAGACCTAAAAGTAACATTACTAAAAGTTTTTTTAATCATCTATTCAATTACAGTTGCAATCAGAATTATTCGCCCCCCTTTGAATTTTTTATTCTTTTTTAAATATTTCCCAAATGATGTTTAACAGAACAGGAAAATTTTCACAGTATGTCTGATAATATTTTTTCTTCTGGAGAAAGTCTTATTTGTTTTATTTCGGCTAGAATAAAAGCAGTTTTTAATTTTTTTAAAACCCATTTTAAGGTCAAAACTATTAGCCCCTTTAAGCTATATATTTTTTCAATAGTCTACAGAACAAACCATCGTTATACAATAACTTGCCTAATTCCCCTAACCTGCCTAGTTAACCTAATTAACCTAGTTAAGCCTTTAAATGTCACTTTAAGCTGTATAGAAGTGTCTTGAAAAATATCTAGTCAAATATTATTTACTGTCATCATGACAAAGATAAAATAATCAGTTATTAGAGATGAGTTATTAAAACTATTATGATTAGAAATGTGTTGAAAAAGTCCTCTCTCCGTTAAACAGAAATTGGGGAAAAAAGTAAACAGGGGGGCTAATAAATCAGGGGGTTTAATAATTCTGATTGCAACAAAATACAGAGCACAGTGTTGCACTATAATGACAAACACTGCAAAACCCAAAAAGTTAAAGTAACTCAAACCATTTGCGGAAACCGATTGCAACAAACTATTTAAGTTTAAAAACTAGTCCTAATGAGTACTGTGAACTTAATCCATTTGAGTAAACGAAGCAATTTGAGCACAGTTAAACCCAATAAATTAAGAGCACTCAAACCAACTTAGTACTGTAAAACCCAATAAGTTTAGGCAACTCAAACCATTTGAGTAAAAAAAAAACTAATCTACAGTATATGAGTACTGTGAACTTACTCCATTTAAGTTGAAGTAATGAGGTATTTAATTAACTCATTATCTTCAACACTGAGTTCAAAACTCTTTTCAAATGAGTAGAATTAACTTTCAGTCAATTTTGAGTTACCTACACTCATTTCATTTGGTAAAGTTGACTGTTGGGTTTTAGTGTATGGATGTATATTTATATTATTTACACCCTGACAGACAAATTATTTATACTACAGTATGTTAACAATTTCATTCATTCATTTTCTGCCGCTTCTCCGGGGCCGGGTCGCGGGGGTAGCAGTTTTAGGAGAGAACCCCAGACTTCCCTCTCTCCAGACACATCCTCCAGCTCCTCCGGGGGGATCCCGAGGCGTTCCCAGGCCAGCCGAGAGACATAGTCCCTCCAGCGTGTCCTGGGTCTTCCCCGAGGCCTCCCCCCGGTGGGACATGCCTGGAACACCTCCCTAGGAAGGCGTCCAGGTGGCATCCGAAACAGATGCCCCAGCCACCTCAACTGACTTCTCTCGATGTGGAGGAGCAGCGGCTCTACTCCGAGCTCCTCTCGAGTGACAGAGCTCCTCACCCTATCTATAAGAGTGCGCCCTGCCACCCTTCGAAGGAAACTCATTTCAGCCGCTTGTATCCGAGATCTTGTCCTTTCGGTCATGACCCAAAGCACGACCTATGGTCATGTTAACAATTTGAATAATAAAATTATTTTAATAATAGTGAACAGTATTGTTACAGGAAAATGTGCATTGTAAAACCCAACAGTCATCTTTATCAAATGAAATGAGTGTAGTCAACTCAAAATTGACTGAAAGTTAATTCTACTCATTTGAAAAGAGTTTTGAACTTGAAGGTGATGATGTAATTAAACACCTCATTACTTTAAATTAAATGGAGTAAGTTCAAGCTACCCACTGCGCCACCCTGTCGCCCCATATCAACAACTCATGAGCTGCATTAGACGGTTTTTACAGTGATTAAAGAGATCATCTTCAAGACGGGACTTTCTCTATGAAACTTGTACAAAATCTATACTAAAATCAAAAAGAAACACAAGTTTTATGAATAAAACGTACACAAGTTATATTTGTTATGAATACCTCCTCATGTACAACGCTGAATTAGATGGCAGAGAAGCTGACTTAAACGCTGTTGCTCTTAATCATTGTTTACTTCACTAAATCAGTTAAACGGTGAAGGGATTGATCCAATAGGCCTATTGATTGAAGGTTTGTGGAAAAAAATGCCATGCTCACTTGTAATAGTATTTTGTAGTATTTTCAAAACACAAAATACAGCATTTTATTGTGATCTTGTTGTGGCTGCTGTCATTTTCTGCCCCCAGAAAATGTTCTTAGGGGTGGCCAGAAAAGGCCACACCAAATTTTGGGGTGGCACACAAAAAATAATGAATTCGGTGTAATGTTTTTTTCTGGTAAATGAAATAATGTGGTTTTAATTGATTTAATTCATTACTCTTGAAATATTGCAATCTATTCCTTGAAATAATTCAGCAAGTACGTTCGCAAACCAAATAAAAATCAACATTTAGTTTAAAAACACTTTTCATAAATCTAAATATCTTTTCAGATATTTTTCACATATATGCCACGTCAAAAATTAATGAAGATTGGTGAATTAATTATTAAAACAAACAAATGAACAAACAAGAGTGTATGGGTGTTTCCCAGTGATAGGTTGCAGCTGGAAGGGCATCTGCTGCATAAAACATATGCTGGATAAGTTGGCAGTTGAAAATGAGTGAGTGAATATTTCTTTTTGAGCCACAATATTATT
>LR812543.1:43066207-43278707 GCA_903798195.1 Danio kyathit
TCTTCAAAATGATAGAGGACCTGATTTTAAAAGGTGAAATAGAGCTGTTTTTTTGTTTGGCATGGGAGCACTTTACAATACGGGAGACGTCTGGTTATGTATTTACTAACATAAATAAACAACGAACAATGCTTTTATATAGTTAAGCGTTTACTAATGCATTGTTAAAGTCCAAAGCTGTGGTTGTTAACACTAGTTAAAGGGATAGTTCACACAGAAAATCAAATGTGTTCATTCTAATCTGGTTCCAAACCTACATGAGTTTCTGTTGAACACTAAAGAAGATATTTCAAAGAGAGCTGAAAACCATCATTAGCTATGTTTCCATCAAAAAATGCGAATGAACTTTATGCGCAAAACTGGATTATCGCATAAAAGACGTGCGAATAGTCGGCGCCAGTGGTGTAGTGGTTAGTGCGTCGACACGTGCACTCCGGTGCTCATGGCGACCCGAGTTCGATTCCGCCTCGCGGTCCTATGCCGATCCTTCCCTTCTCTCTGCTCCCCATGCTTTCCTGTCAGTTCACTCTACTTTCCTATCCAATAAAAGTGAAAACCCCGAAAAAAAATTATAAAAAAAAAAAAAAAAAAAGACGTGAATAAAGCTGCGTTTCCATCCAACGAGTCAAAGCGAACAAAATCGTCACTTCCTGATTATCTGGCGCCAAATATCAACAGTAAAAACTGAATTTGCTGCAGTAGGAGAAGCTGCGTCAATCTTTCCCTTATATAATAAATGACTTGCGCCTCAGAAGGCAATCCTGAAACGCAGTGAACGCGCGGTGTCGTTTGAAGGTGTCAGACGCGGAGCACAGACGCTCTTGATTCTGGAGGTCATTAATAATATAATAACACTAACCCTTAAACGGTAAGGCATTTTAAAATGACCAAAACAACATTCCAGATGGTTTATCATGTGCTCAGCCTGCTGGTTTGTCCATTTACACACATTTTCATCATCACATGATCTCTTATAACAAAATCGCATGACCTTTTTTAATGCGCACACTGGAATTTGTGCGGTAAAAGTGTTTCCATCATAGTTTATGCGCATCTTTTCTTATCGAATAAAAAGTTTATCCTACTCAAAATGTATGCGCATCATGGCGTTTCCATCAACCGTTTTTTTATGCGCATCTCCAAAATGCGCATAAAAATAGGTGGATGGAAACATAGCTATTGACTTCCATTAAGAAAAATACTATGGAAGTCAATGGTTACAGGTTTTCAACATTCTTCAAAATGATAGAGGACCTGATTTTTTAATGTGAAATATTGAGTTGTTTTTGCATTGGAATACGCTACAATACAGGAGACGCCTGGTTAATGTATTTACTAACATAAAGAAACAATGAACAATGGTTGTGTGTAGTTCAACACTCTGCAAAATGCCAGGTTATTTCAAACTTAATGGAAACTAACCCAACTCCTGGGTTAATTTGTTTTTTAGATTTGACTGAATTTAACCTAATGTGTGTGTTATTCCATATTGTAGCCAATTTAGGTTAAATTAGGTTTCAGAATGAACGTTTTCTGATGCATTATTTAAATCCAAGAGCTGTGATTGTTAACACTGGTTAAAGGGTTAGTTCACACAGAAAATGAAATTTGTTCATTCTAATCTGGTTTCAATCCTACATGAGTTTTGGTTAAACACTAAAGAAGATATTTCAAAGAAAGCTGAAAACCTCCATTGACTTCCATTAAGAAAAATACTATGGAAGTCAATGGTTACAGGTTTTCAACATTCTTCAAAATGATAGAGGACCTGATTTTAAAAGGTGAAATAGAGCTGTGTTTTTTTTTGGCATGGGAGCACTTTACAATACGGGAGACGTCTGGTTATGTATTTACTAACATAAACAAACAACGAACAATGCTTTTATATAAGCGTTTACTAATGCATTATTAAAATCCAAAGCTGTGGTTGTTAACACTAGTTAAAGGGATAGTTCACACAGAAAATGAAAATTGTTCATTCTAATCTGGTTCCAATCCTACATGAGTTTCTGTTGAACACTAAAGAAGATATTTCAAAGAGAGCTGAAAACCATCATTAGCTATGTTTCCATCCAAAAATGCGAATGAACTTTATGCGCAAAACTGGATTATCGCATAAAAGACGTGCGAATAGTCGGCGCCAGTGGTGTAGTGGTTAGTGAGTCGACACGTGCACTCCGGTGCTCACGGCGACCCGAGTTCGATTCCGCCTCGCGGTCCTATGCCGATCCTTCCCTTCTCTCTGCTCCCCATGCTTTGCTGTCAGTTCACTCTACTTTCCTATCCAATAAAAGTGAAAACCCCGAAAAAAAATTATTAAAAAAAAAAAAAAAGACGTGCGAATAAAGATGCGTTTCCATCCAACGAGTCAAAGCGAACAAAATCGTCACTTCCTGATTATCTGGCGCCAAATATCAACAGTAAAAACTGAATTTGCTGCAGTAGGAGAAGCTGCGTCAATCTTTCCCTTATATAATAAATGACTTGCGCCTCAGAAGGCAATCCTGAAACGCAGTGAACGCGCGGTGTCGTTTGAAGGTGTCAGACGCGGAGCACAGACGCTCTTGATTCTGGAGGTCATTAATAATATAATAACACTAACCCTTAAACGGTAAGGCATTTTAAAATGACCAAAACAACATTCCAGATGGTTTATCATGTGCTCAGCCTGCTGGTTTGTCCATTTACACACATTTTCATCATCACATGATCTCTTATAACAAAATCACATGACCTTTTTTAATGCGCACACTGGAATTTGTGCGGTAAAAGTGTTTCCATCATAGTTTATGCGCATCTTCTCTTATCGAATAAAAA
This sequence comes from Danio kyathit, assembly GCA_903798195.1. Lineage (NCBI taxonomy): Eukaryota > Metazoa > Chordata > Actinopteri > Cypriniformes > Danionidae > Danio > Danio kyathit. Next base: position 43,069,025 of record LR812543.1, read on the forward strand.
GTTTATCCTACTCAGTTATGTGCATGTGTTTTTTATGCGCATTTTCAAAATGTATGCGCATCATGGCGTTTCCATCAACCGGTTTTTTATGCGCATCTCCAAAATGCGCATAAAAATAGGTGGATGGAAACATAGCTATTGACTTCCATTAAGAAAAATACTATGGAAGTCAATGGTTACAGGTTTTCAACATTCTTCAAAATGATAGAGGACCTGATTTTTAAATGTGAAATATTGAGTTGTTTTTGCATTGGAATACGCTACAATACAGGAGACGCCTGGTTAATGTATTTACTAACATAAAGAAACAATGAACAATGGTTGTGTGTAGTTCAACACTCTGCAAAATGCCAGGTTATTTCAACCCAATTCTGGGTGTAATGGAAACTAACCCAACTCCTGGGTTAATTTGTTTTTTAGATTTGACTGAATTTAACCTAATGTGTGTGTTATTCCATATTTTAGCCAATTTAGGTTAAATTAGGTTTCAGAATGAACGTTTTCTGATGCATTATTTAAATCCAAGAGCTGTGATTGTTAACACTGGTTAAAGGGATAGTTCACACAGAAAATGAAATTTGTTCATTCTAATCTGGTTCCAATCCTACATGAGTTTTGGTTAAACACTAAAGAAGATATTTCAAAGAGAGCTGAAAACCATCATTGACTTCCATTAAGAAAAATACTATGGAAGTCAATGGTTACAGGTTTTCAACATTCTTCAAAATGATAGAGGACCTGATTTTAAAAGGTGAAATAGAGCTGTTTTTTTTTTTGGCATGGGAGCACTTTACAATACGGGAGACGTCTGGTTATGTATTTACTAACATAAATAAACAACAAACAATGTTTTTATATAGTTAAGCGTTTACTAATGCATTATTAAAATCCAAAGCTGTGGTTGTTAACACTAGTTAAAGGGATAGTTCACACAGAAAATGAAAATTGTTCATTCTAATCTGGTTCCAATCCTACATGAGTTTCTGTTGAACACTAAAGAAGATATTTCACAGAGAGCTGAAAACCATCATTGACTTCCATTAAAAAAATACTATGGAAGTCAATGGTTACAGGTTTTCATCATTCTTCAAAATGATAGAGGACCTGATTTTTAAATGTGAAATATTGAGTTGTTTTTGCATTGGAATACGTTACATTACAGGAGACGCCTGGTTAATGTATTTACTAACATAAAGAAGCAATGAACAATGGTTGTGTGTAGTTCAACACTCTGCAAAATGCCAGGTTATTTCAACCCAATTCTGGGTGTAATGGAAACTAACCCAACTCCTGGGTTAATTTGTTTTTTAGATTTGACTGAATTTAACCTAATGTATGTGTTATTCCATATTTTAGCCAATTTAGGTTAAAATAGCTCAGCATTTTCAGAATGAACGTTTTCTGATGCATTATTTAAAGGGATAGTTCACACAAAAATTGAAATGCATTCATTCTAATGTGTTTCCAAATCCTTTATGAGTTTTTGCTGAATGCTAAAGAAGATATTTCAAAGAGAGCTGAAAACCACCATTGACTTCCATTAAAAAGAAGTACTATGGAAGGGGCGCCGCTAGGGGGGGAAAGTTAGGACGATTCACACACTTTGGAGGCTCCCAGACAGGGGCGCTGCTGGCCGGTACGGGCCCTATGACAACATTTCGTGGGTGTCACAAAAAGTAAAGAGCATGGTGGTTCTAGTGGGCAACTATTAGTGTATCTGGGGGCCCCAAAACGGCGTGGGCCCTTAGAATCATCCTAACTTTCCCCCGCTCAGCGGCACCCCTGCCCCCCCTGCTTTTCACTTTCATCCGCGACAACCCCATTCACCTCCCCCGACGCCCCGCTCTTCACTTTCGTCCGTGCCCCCCCACCCTTCTCTTTCGTCCACAACAAGTGTGAACTGTTCCTTCAATGCACCGTGAGTAAACATATGGGTGAAGAACTGTATTTTCATTTTCTAGGTAAATAAATACTTTAATAAAGGCAGCACGGTGGCTCAGTGGTCAGCACTGTGGCCTCACAGCAAGAAGGTTGCTGGTTTGAGTCCTGGCTGGGTCAGTTAGTATTTCTGTGTGGAGTTTGCATGTTCTCCCTGTGTTGGTGTGGGTTTCCTCCACAGTCCAAACACATGCGCCATAGGTGAATGGATATACTAAATTGGCCGTAGTGTATGAGTGTGTGTGTGAACGAGGTGTTTCCCAGTACTGGGTTGAAGCTGGAAGGGCATCCGCTGCGTAAAATATATGCTGGAATAGTTAGTGGTTCATTCTGCTGTTAAATAAGTGAGTAAGCCAAAGGAAAATGAATGAATAAATACTTTAATAAATGTACTGTTCACTGTTGGTTCATGTAAACACATTAACCATGTGGTGTGTGTGTGTGTTTGTCTTGAAGAAAGGCTGCTGCTCTCCAAGGTGCTGATCTCTCAGTCTTCAGATATTTAGCACAGATAAAATACACAAACCGGACAGTGGATCCAGTCAATAAACATATTATGAGGTCTGAGAAACATAAAATGATTATTACTGAACCGATACCGAATTGTCCGCGTCTGCATCGCGGTGCACCGAAGAAACGATTAATTTTGACACCCCTATTGCCTAATTCCCCTAACCTGCCTAGTTAACCTAATTACCCTAGTTAAGCCTTTAAATGTCACTTTAAGCTGTATAGAAGTGTCTTGAAGAATATCTAGTCTAATATTATTTACTGTCATCATGACAAAGATAAAATAAATCAGTTATTAGAGATGAGTTATTAAACTATTATGATTAGAAATGTGCGGAAAAATTGTTCTCTCCGTTAAACAGAAATTGGGGAAAAAGATAAACAGGGGGGCTAATAAATCAGGGGGTTGAATAATTCTGATTGCAACTGTATATCTGCTTTGAAATATAGTATAAATCGCTAAAATACGGCCTTTTCTCCCCATCTCCCATTCAGTTTTTTACTTCCTGCCCTCCATCTAAATTTTGTGCGTCACCAGAACCACGTGATTGAAACCAACCTATTCTAAAAGTGTGGTAAACCATGCTAGAAACATGTTAGCAGAGTGCCAAATCAGGATAAAAATGCAAGAAATGTAAGAAAACACTTGAATTGTGCTTAAACATGCTAGCAGTTGTAATTTACGCTGCACATACTGTACTGTATGCCAGCAATGTGTATGCTAGCCTGAGTTTGTCTTGATGAACTTGTGGTCATTTCTGAAGCTTCTGTGTGTTTCTGCAGGTGTTCTTCAGCGATGTACACCGGTGAAGTATTACTACTCGCCACCGAATATCCCACGATACCTGCCGGCGAACATCACCAAGTCCATCAGACAGGACGAGTGGCATGCGCTGCGTACGTACTAGTATATGGGTACCATTTCTTTCTTCTCCTTAATAAATCTATTACTTTTCAAAAGCAAAATCTTTAATCAGACATTTTCGAATAATAATAATAACGCGACTTATATGAAGTTATCTCTAAAAATGTTAGTATGTGTATTTAGAAACATGTTTCCCAGTACTGGGTTGCGGTTGGAAGGGCATAGTTGCTGTGGCGACCCCTGATAAATAAGGGACTAAGCTGAAGGAAATGAATGAATTTATAAACATTTTGTCTTAGTGACTCCCACTATACCTGTTTTTGACCATCTCTGCCTCTTGAGTCATACATTCAGCTTCATTCATTTTCATTTCGGCTTAGTCCCGTTATTAATCAGGGGTCGCCACAGCGGAATGAACTGCCAACTTATCCCAACATATGTTTTACGCAGCGGATGGCCTTCCAGCTGCAACCCATCACTGGGAAACACCCATACACACTCATTCACACACATACACTACGGCCAATTTAGTTAATCAATTCCTCCATAGCGCATGTGTTTGGATTGTGGGGGAAACCGGAGCACCCGGAGGAAACCCACGCCAACACGGTGAGAACTTGCGAACTCCACACAGAAATGCCAACTGACCCAGATGAGGCTCAAACTAGTGACCTTCTTGCTGTGAGATGAACAAGCTACCCACTGCGCCACTGTGACGCTCCACATTCAGCTTCAGTTATCATAAAAAAATAAGTCGGGTGTTTTTACACCTGCCTTATTCAGTTGGGTTGAATCGCACTAGAGTTCGTTTTCCCTCTTGGTGCAGTTCGTGTGGGCAGGTGTGAATGTAGAAAGTGTGCACCAAAAGCGGACCAAAAATTGGACCTAGATGCTTTCAAACGAACACTGGAGCGGATCGTTTGTGGTGAGAACATGATCCGAACTAAAACAGACCCAACCGCTTAAAGTACTGCGCCTTTTTGGACTAATCCAGCTGCCGTACGCCGATGCGCTGTGCATTATGGAATGTGGAGGAAACATATTTGTTGACAGCGCTTTACCAACAGAGAGAGAGAGATAGAGGGGGAAAACATTACCTGATGGATCGTTGGTAATATTTCCGGAAGATGAGCATGTTGCAGTTTAGCTAAATTAATTCACGCCTCCTCCTGAAGTGACGTACGATGCACCTTCACCGTTTGCAATGCATTAAAACATTGTTTTTCAGCCACAGCCGCACTTCATTCTCGAACTCTGTAGTTTGTCTAAAGTGATGTATACAAACTATTTAGTATACTATGAGCAGGGATGCAATCAGCCAGTGCAGTCGTAGCTCCATAGTGAAAAGCAACATTTTGTGTCTGCCGGTTTGTTTACTTGCGGGAGTTCCATTGGCATTTTCCCGCACGTGAATTCTGACCAATCGATAAGCAGTTTAGGAAATACGTTTAACGACATCTGGCCAACTCTCTGAACTCTCATCTAACTCTCTGAAACCCTTTTAGGTTTTGATTCTGTCATTTTAGTGACCGTCTCTTTAAATTCAAATGAGATTGTGCTGTTTTCAAAAGAGGGCGGAGCTACAAATGCCTGTGCGTCAGATTCAAAACATGACTAAGGCCGTACTCACACTATGTACAGTTGCCTTGAATCGGGCCAAAGCACGCTTGTCCCCCCCTCCCGTCTCCCCCGACGGACCACACTCACATTACATTCGGGCCTGGGTGCGCTTCCGTCATCGATGACGCGCTGCTCAGTAAGCGCTCTCGCTCAGCACAGTGGAGATTTCTTTAGTTATATCGTTTAAGTCGTTTGATATGCGGCGACACGCAGTCTAATATTTCGCCGAACAGATCAGCCACTTTTGACGCTCATAAACAATCATAAAGTCCTCGTGCTGCAGGAATTAGGAGGTTTGCTGAAGGTGCAGCTGTCGTGCAGTGAGGGGTTTGCATCTTTAATAATCTACGACAGTTTGCGTTCATTGAACAGTAAAAATGATTAATTAATCCATATGAAACAGTCCCTTAAAAGTCACTTCTCGCTTTCAGTTTCGGGCTCAAGCACGCTTGCACTCACACTGTAAGCGTACCGCGCCTGAGCCCAAGTGAACCACGCTCTGGCCCACCTCTTCCAACCGGGCCAGGGCCACCCAAGTGTACCGTGCCTGAGCCCGATTCAGAGCACTCACACTTCTCAAACGATCCGGGAAACAGGCCTGGGCACAGTTCGGATAGCATAGTGTGAGTAAGCCCTAACACTAGGTGCGTTCGACATGAAGCATGGCTGCAGCCGATGATCAACGAGATTAGCCGAGCGCAGGCGGGGGCGGAGTTGAAAACGGAGCCGTCAAGCCGGACACTTTGGGGGCTCAAAGTTGCTGTAGTCATGATTACCGATCGCATGGCGTGATCATTTATTTATTTATTTATTGAAATAACAACAAAAGATTTAGAGTACAAATAAATCAGAATACAGTCTCTACTAACTATAGTTCATTTTTAAACAATAAGGGAATTATGAATTCAATTTAAATAGCCTTCATAACAAGCGCATGAGAAATAAGGGGAAAACCAGAGGGCACATAAAAAGGAAATAAATATCCACGAATAGGATTATTCTGGATAATGAAAGCATTTTTAAAAAAGCACTTTAATCCAAAAAGATTGAACAAAATGACCAAAATAAATGAGCTACACTTTAGACCAGAGGTGGGCAAACTACGGCCCGCGGGCCAGATGTGGCCCACTGAACACTTTCATCCGGCCCGCGAGGGAGTTTTTAAAATGCTGCTTCTGAGTGGTTTGGTTTCAGAACTAGTAAATTAATGATGCAATACAAGTGAACGCCATTTGGTGGCAGTATTGCACGCGGTACAGTTAGCGCAACCAGTAGAATTAGAACACACACTCGGATATTAAAATGCACTTTCACGCAAAATGCGCTTCTCTTTTTTTTTTTTTTTTGCGTTAGCGCTTCTTAAACTGAATTCGGCCCGAATGTAATGTGAGTGTGGCCGTCGGGGGAGACGGGAGGGGGGACAAGCATGCTTCAACCCGGTTTAATGCAACTGAACATAGCGTGAGTACGCCCTCAGATTCTTCTTCCGTTTTATCTCATAGTTTTATGATTGATATGAGCATATTAATACAAGCTCAAATACGATTGTTGTGAATTTGACTCAAATTCAATAATAATTGCTGGTTAAATGTGTTAATTTTTGTCATAGAATATATTTTCCATGCATATATCCACTTTAAAAAGTTCTTTTATCAAAGATTTGTGGTTTCATCAAGTTTTATGATGATTGATCTGTATATTCTAAAAGCAGAGCAAAGTAGATTAATGTACATCTGACTGAAGAGTAAACTTTAAGAATTATTTTAATGTGTTTATAGGAGATTTTTTCTATCAAACAATATCTTTTCTATTCTCCACTGTAAAAATTATTATTATTATTATTATTGATAGTATTATTATACTTTATAGTTTTATGATGATTAATAAGTAAATATAAATAGCAGTGCAAATTAAGTTGACTTGTAAATTTGACTCAATTATAACTATTATTAACATAATCAGTTTTGTATTAATGTGACATGATTCTGTCCGATATTACACATTATTCCATGCATACTGCCACTATAAATAAGTTATTTTTTGAAGGATTTGACATGTGGCCCTTCACTTGGTTTGCAAAACTTGATGTGGCCCTCGGCTCTAAAAAGTTTGCCCACCACTGCTTTAGACACTTCCCAGAAAGAGCAGGTACATCAAAGACACTTAACATTTCTGCATAAATGGGGTGACAGGAAATACAATATTTTAGAATATATATTTTTATATTACATATTATTATTAGGGTTGGGCGATGTTGACCAATTTAGCATCGTACGATGTCTAATGTGAAACATCGCGATGGACGATGGCATCGTCTTCATAGGGGAGGTGAATTAATTAATTAATTAATCATAACAAATTAATTATTTGTAGCCTGCCGTTTCAACTACCTGGTCTTTGTTTTACCCATAACCAAATCATAAATAATAAAGATAAGTTACACACTAATGACCACCTGTCAATCACTTTTTCCGCAGGACTCTGGCATGAGTAGGCAGCGTGATCCGTGTCAGTCATTTGTTTGGTGCGGTGAATGGCGGAGCGGTGTCGCGGACGAAAGTGAGCGGCGCGGGGGTTGCTCGCGGACAAAAGTGAAAAGGGTTGGAGAGTCGCGGAAGAAAGTGAAAATGAACAGCGGACAGGGGAGGAGGGCGGTTGAGGAGGGAGATTGGTAAAATGTGGTGCCGGATCAGATTTCAGCGGTTTCAGATCCGGCGTGTTCCAGCACAAATAAAGCCCTGGATAGAGACAAGATTAATGAAAAATCACGTTTAACAACTATAGTGAGACACGATCCAGCGGTACATCCTTGATAAACTGTCCGACGTACACTGTTCTCTGGAGCTCAGACAAGCGCATGACAGTGTGTGGTCACGTGATGTGCGTTTTCAGTGGACGGAGGGCTGTTCAGAAATGCCAGATGAAACGCTAGTGTGGATGTGGGTCATTTTCGTTCTGAAATGTCATTTTAAAAGTGAGCTGTATTAGTGTAAACGAGGCCTGAGTGTGTATTTTTCACGAGCGGGTTTACGACGGGGGCGGGGCGTAGGATCGGCGATGCCGGCTCAGCATCGTGATGTCTATCGGCATCGTCTATCGGCCCAACCCAAATTTTTATATAACTTAATTTGCTAAGAAATCGTCAGGATCAATGATGATAATTATTTTAGTACAAGTCTGTAAGACATATTTGAGTTAATATTTAGGTTATTTACTAAAATATATAATTTAAATCGTTCATGGAGCTGAATACAGTAGTCTGTATAAAAACGGCAGAATAAACCTGTGCAAACAATCTAGCCTTTATAACCAAATTATTTAGGGTATGAAATTGTAGAGGGTGTGAAAAGTGAATTGTTTGTTTTGAAATTTGTGAGATGGAGGTTGTCCAATAATAATCCCGAAACACACGTGCTTGTTGTCATGCGGTGAACTCGGCCAATCGTGTAATATCAGTGTCGTCATCGCAGCTCCTGCAGTCGCTCTTCAGATGCTGCACCGGCTGAATCAGTCGTCTGATCTCGAAGCGCCATCGCGGTACTTTGATGCCACATGTGACAGTCACGTGGCGTCTGCGCAGCATCAAGCCGGACTACATTTCTAACCGGCATGCACGGATTTAAGCAGCCTGATCTCACGAGGAAACATAAGTATTTTACGTTTTGCCAGTTTAGTGACTAATTCGTACAAATTTGTACGAGTTCAGTCGTACGAAAATGTACGATTTTAAAAAGGAGGCGTGGCACCTAACCCCACCCCTAACCCCAACCGTCATTGGGTGATGAGCAAATCGTACAAATTTATACAAATTAGATCGTACGAATTAGCCACTAAATCAAAACATTACGAGTTGCTGTGAGATTGCGTTGGCTTTAAGATATATTTCGATCGATCTGCGCAGAGCTGCATGAAGTCGAACACACCTACTATCTCTGTGAGAAACTGTTTATGTTAATGAGGGAGAGATGGTCACTAGTGGGCGGGGCTTTTCTCCTCTGATGACATGTACGAAGAGAGAATGTCAATCAAAGTGTTTCTGCAGACTGTTTTCTGATTATAAACAATACAATTAATTAATTTTGACCATTAGAAGCTGATTATATTCACACACCGCTGCCACACAACTGTGTTTAAACACTTGATGAATTGGATTTTTGCATAATAGCTCCCCTTTAAAGTGCACACTCAGTAGTGTGATCCTCTGTGTGTGCAGATCTGCAGCGGATGACGGCGGGGTTCATCGGGATGGCCGTCTCCATCATTCTCTTCGGCTGGATGGTTGGTCTTCTGGGCTGCTGGAAGCACAATGAACTCATGCAGTATGTGGCAGGACTGCTCTTCCTCATGGGAGGTGAGAATCAGCGCCAGTAGCCTGTAAAACTACAAATGACCAGCAGGTGGAGACTCGTGACCGGCAGAAACCCCAACTGCAGTCAGTCTGGAATGGGACTAGTACATTTATTGCACACTATTATGTGCTGTATGTGACCTTGAGGATTTTATGTAGTACTCTAAAGCTAAAGTGATCTGATTTTGACTGTCCCACATGAAAAATAAAACTATACTGTAAACTATACCGTATATTATACTGTATATATTATTGCATTTTCAACTCTTTGTTGATGAATGCTCCAGCATACTGTAGTATTAACAATAGTGAACTGATAAACTATATTAAATACTGTAGTATAATAAGTTTTTACTACAGTAAACTGTGGTGTATTGTAGTATATTATACCCTGCAGGATTGTGTCATTTGTTTATTAGTACTTTGTAGTTATTGTTACCATAGCAACTATAGAATCACCACAACAGATCAATTATTATAGTGATTGTGTTACCATAGCAACTATAGATGTACTACATGCGATTAATTACTACAGTTCCCATGTTATCATAGCATTAGTTGTTGTGTTGCTATAGCAACCATAGTTACTATATCAGATTAATTAATGCAGTTCCTCTGTTACCATAGCAACATAGATATTATATAGTTGTAGTGTTACCATAGCAACTATAGAGTGACTACATATGATTAATTACTACAGTTCCGGTGTTGCCATGGCAACATAGATATTATATAGTTGTAGTGTTACCATAGCAACTATAGAGTGACTACATATGATTAATTACTACAGTTCCCGTGTTACCATAGCAACATAGATATTATATAGTTGTAGTGTTACCATAGCAACTAAAGAGTGACTACATATGATTAATTACTACAGTTCCGGTGTTGCCATGGCAACATAGATATTATATATTTGTAGTGTTACCATAGCAACTATAGAGTGACTACATATGATTAATTGCTACAGTTCTGGTGTTGCCATGGCAACATAGATATTATATAGTTGTAGTGTTACCATAGCAACTATAGAGTGACTACATATGATTAATTACTACAGTTCCGGTGTTGCCATAGCAACATAGATATTGTTTATATATATATATATATTCAAGATTTGGAGTTTAATAATATCAGGAGTTTATTAAAATCAGAATACGCTAAATTTAAAATGAATGGCAGATTTAAGTAAGTTACATTTAAGAATATATTCCAGCTTTTCAATGTTGATAAGGGCTTGGGGCAAAGAGCAAAGAATTTGATCAAAGAACTTGAATCTGATATAATGTAATGTAGTATAAGAAGTATATGTATGTAAATAGGAAATGTACTACTGTTGTAAAGTGATGCTAAAATGGGTCTGGAAAGTGATTAAAGGGTGAATAAATATGACTTTGGAAAAGGTGTAAGAAACCTGCTGATTTGATGAAATATACTAACATTTTCTGCCTCCCAATATTAAGCATTAAATGTTAACATGGCTTGCCATGCTATACAGCAGGGTTAACAGTTCACAAGTGGCGACCCAAACAGTGCCAACTCCACTTCTACATTTGAAGTGTGGAACATTCCTTCACAAGTGGTGCTCAGAACAATGGCAACACACATTTAAAGGGAACGTTCACCCCTAAATTTGAACTTATTCACAATTTACTGCAATTTACAAAAGAAGATATTTTGAAAAATGTTGGAAACCTGTAACCATTGACATTAATAGTAGGAAAAGAGAATACTACTGTAGTCAATATCTTTTTTGAGGATTTAAAGTAAGTGGAGGATGAGTAAATAATGACTGAAGATCAGTTATTTGCGTGTACCGGCCCTTTAAGACTGTGTTTGTTTCCTCCCCCCTCAGGCACGTGCTGCATCATCTCTCTGTGTACGTGTGTGGCGGGCATTAACTTCGAGCTGTCCCGATACCCGCGCTACCTCTACAGCCTGCCGGAGGACATCAGCCACGGCTACGGCTGGTCCATGTTCAGCGCGTGGGGGGGTTTGGGGCTGACGCTGCTGGCCGGATTCCTGTGCACACTCGCCCCGTCACTGCAGAGCCCTCAGATCAGCTCCAGCACACACAAACCAGCACGGGAGAATGGCATGGTCTGACACACACACACACACACACACACACACACACATACATACACACAAATACATACTCAGAAACACACACACACATACACTCAAAAACAAAATCATACACACTCAGAAACACACACATGCACCCATGTCTGATGCTCACACACACACATAGAAACACGTAGAAACACGTACTAACACACAAATACATACACTCACACACACACAGACACACAAACCAAAGCAGCAGAACAGCATGGTCTCTCTCTCTCTCTGACTCAAACACACACACACACACACTGACACAGATACATTACTAACACAGCAGACACTGTGCAGACACCCTGTAGGATGAACTCCAGTATAACCCACAGCGACTCTCATTGAGGCATACAGCACTTGAACATCAGTATTATTGTCTTATTTTCCAGCAACAACACTTCAACATCACCGACATGTCCACTTAACTCAGCCATGATGTCTTTCAAACCAGTTTAACTCAGAAGATATTTTGAAGAATGCTGGAAAACCTGCAACCATTGACTTCATCTGTAGGAAACTCAAATAAGGACCAGGGGGGTTCAAGTCGGAGCACTCACTCACTCTGGTACCCTGGACTCTGCGCTGGTTGGGGAAATTCAAAATTGAACCAAAACAAACCATTACACTTGGATTAAGATTGGCAAGCAAAATTCGGGACATTGCAACCTGCAGAACCTGGGAACTTTAAAGGGCCACGAAGCCCCCCTGTCTCAGCAGGGTGTTTTCACACCTCTAGTTTGGAAAAAGTCAGGAAAGTGGGCGTGTCCAGCTCGGTTTAGGTGGGAGTGTCGGGGGAGGGAAATGGGGATGGGTTTGAATAAAAATGGGAGTGTCTGTTTGGGCATGCGCTGAATTTCACAGAGGCAAAACAAACACACAGACACGGGAGAAAGACAGTGACTGTGTTTACATGGACATCAGTAATCAAATTATTCGCCAGATCATTAATTTGTCGACTTTAACTGCAGTTCGGCACTTTCACTTTCATTCAGGAACATTTCCTGCATGCCCCTTGTGACAAATGAGATATTGGATGCAGGAACTGCTTGAAGAGTGTTGTTTTAATCAAGTATTTGATGCGGCACGCTGTATGGGAGAAAAAATACCTCTGCATTTCTCGGTAACTTAGATGTACTCGGTAGGTAGCATCAGAAAGTCGTGTGTGTATAGAATATCCTGTCACAAAATGCGGCTAAAATTCTACACGACGGTAATAGTTTGATTGTGGTGTTTACATTCGGAGAGCAGCATTTACAGCGGATCTTTCAGTCTATAATATTGTAGTGATGTTAACATACTGTAAACTTAGTAACAGTTCAAATCATTCTGACTAAAGCATGTCTTTAAACACTGAAAGAGCACTGCTGATGATACAAACTAACTTTGCCTCTGAATAAACAAACAAAGAGCACTGATCACTAGGGATGCAACGATTATAGATTTCGGTTGTACGATTATAGTCTGAGAAATAATCACGGTTTCACGGTTATCACGATTATTATGCATTTATTCATTTCAAAACACGACTAGTTTAGAAAATCACATGAAAACTCCTTATATTTTTAAGTGTTGTTTATTGCTGCTCAGTACCCAAATAATACAGCACATACTAATATTGAAAACAAACAATAGTCCAATTTTTCTCTTTGTGCTTAAAAATAAAACAAATAAAACTTTAAACAAACTTTACGCTGTAAATAAATGACAGAACAATGAGTAAATAAATAAAAATGAGAATAAAAAAATTGTATTTGTCTAATGCAAGGCTCGAAATTTACTTTTTTACTTGGTAGCACTGGTGCTCCCAACGTCAAATATTTAAGAGCACCAGAAAAAAATTTAGGAGCACCCAGCAAAAATGAATGAGCACCACTGCATATTAAATATTAACAGATTTATGTATTTGAAAAGAACATCAATCAGGACTAACAAAAAACAGAAACTAAGTAATTCTATTATGACTTATTGATATTTGTGCAATAATTCCAAAATTAATGTCTAATATTTATAAAATATTAATGATGACTCTGATGACAATAATACTAACAATGTATTACATTTCTCATTATCATGCTGCCTTGAATGTGCTTAAATGTGAGTTATCTGCTATAAAAAGTCCAACTGTTACATTGACATAAATGTATGGTTTGCGTCAAGCAAAAATGAAGCATTGCAGTTAGAAATATACATTTTGCACTATTGTTTTTATAGGTATATACTATACCAAAGTCCCTATTGTATAGTCAATATTGTATAGACTATACTGTGCTAGATTTTACATTTAGCGTTCATTTGCGCTGAACACGCAGTGAATGCAACGCATTGAGATTCGGGCCATTAAACAGCTGATCCACTCCGAGTTTTTCAGCACTCTCCGAAATCACTCGATTGATCTCGGCTGGCGGATTAACATTGTCTCGTATTAACATGCGCTCATCAGCGCCATTATTTGTACCTTTAAATGGGTTTGCAAACCTGTGTACTTTTCATTGCTTCTTCCCCAAGCTTCAGCCGTTTGCAGTTCTCGTAGTCACACATCTGCCTGTCATCTCAACTAGGCGCAGCTGAAAAGCGTGAGCGCGTTGCGTCGCGTGCGCGTCCCTCCATTGGAAATAACCAATTTATACGAGCTTGCCTTAGTTAATAGCCTTATTAATAGTTAATCCAGTGTGCGTGGTTATTAGTCTCGATGTACAAACTAGCGCACAGTTGACATACCTTTGTTTGGTTGCTGCAGTTTTGTTCTGTGCAGAAACTCGGTGTTGAGAAGCCTTTACGATTAATTAACCGTGACAAATTAAAGCGCGGTTAATAGTGAAACCGGTTAATCGTTGCATCCCTACTGATCACAGTTACCAAATCTGTAGCGACAGGACAATCAACACAAACTGGAGCCGTATCTTTTTATTAAAAGGAGACGAGCTGCAAATCCGGATTTCACCATATCCAGATAAGAAAAGCTCTCGGGTAAACAATGTTCCTTACAAATGTATTTCTGTCGCGTGCACTGTAATCCACACGTGAGTCCAGCTGCGCTCTCATAGCGGGAAAATGAAAACAAAACCATCGTTGCAGCACATTTATAAACACAACACTGATGACACGTCTCCAAATTCTTGTTCTTTCACTTGTTTTGGCAACACAACGTGGCGTCTCTCTGTCGTCTGAACACTGTAACAGGTAACGTCTTCGAAGCTATCATGCATATTAATGAAATTGCACATCATTCACACTAGAGTGCGCTGATTGGTTTGAGCCAAGTCTTTCTCATGAATTGATGCTGCACACTCAGAGACGTCACGATGCACTCGCCAGTACAGACATCCACTCTCCACGCTGGACTACACACAAGTATCTAATCGCCGTGACGCAGCTTCAAAAATTAGTTTCAAACCCCAAGAACGAATTTGCTCATAATAACGCAAAAACAACCAATGTTCACTTTTTAGTGCAATATAAGTGTCCTAACAGTGTTTATAGCAGCGTGGGACACATATGACTGTCAACAGCTCAACACATGTGTTTTGGTGTTTCGTGACAAAAAACAAAGAAAGAAACTTAAATACTATGGAAGTCAACCAGGGGACACACAACATCATAAGACGTTAATATTAGGTTAGATTTAGGTCGTGATGTCAGGTGACCAAAATTCTATGTCTAGCCAGCGTCTAAGGACAGCGTTATTTTGATGTCCAACAATGGTGTCAGATGACGTTGATATTTGGTTGATTTTAGGTTGTTAGAAAGTGACCAAAATCCAACGTCAAGTCAACATCTTAAACCAGCGTCATATTGACGTCAAATACTGACATTTATTTGTCAGGTACGGCAACCAAAATCCAACGTTTGATAGACGTCATAGTGATAACGTCCACACAACGTCAAGCTGTAACATCATTAGACGTTGATATTTGGTTGATTTTAGGTTGGACATTGACGTCGGCCCTGACGTCAACCCGATTTTCATTTCCAAACAAAATGCAACATCCCCATCCGTCAATCTGTCGTCATGTTGACCTGTGCTTGCTGGGATTGGTTACAGGTTTCCGACATTATTCGAAATATCTTCTTTTGTGTTCAACATGTATCAAAAGCACAAACAGGTTTGGCAGAATTTTGCTATTTGGGTGAACTATTGCTAATCAGAAAGTTCGGAAAGGGTGACACAGTGGCTCAGTGGTTAGCACTGTCACCTCACAGCAAAAAGGTCACTGGTTCGAGTCCTGGCTGGTTCAGTTGGCATTTCTGTGTGGAGTTTGCATGTTGGTGTGGGTTTCCTCCGGGTGCTCCGGTTTCCCCCACAGTCCAAACACATGCGCTATAGGGGAATTGATGAACTAAATTGGCTGTAGTGTAATGAGTGTGTATGGGTGTTTCCCATTTCTGGGTTGCAGCTAGAAGAGCATCCGCTGCATAAAACATATGCTGGAGTAGTTACCAGTTCATTCCGCTGTGGTGACTTCTGAAATAGAGACTCAGCCGAACAAAAATGAATGAATGATATTTCTAAAGGTGCTGTTGACGTGGAATTGAAGCAGGTTTTGGTAAAAACCGAAACAGCACAAACATAAAGATAAAACAAAACAAATTTGAGAAATGGGTTGTGTGTAATAGCAATGAAATCGCAGAAGGAGAAAGCACTGAACTACTGAAATGTGTTTAATACTCGATGCAAGCTTAAAGACGCCTCTCATATGAAGTCTCATGCGTTGCTCAGGTGTGAGTTTCTCACAGACAGAGTATCAAAATGTTGATGGTTCTGTGGGTCTTGTCTATCAAATCGGAGCTTTATTCTGTATTCTCTATTGGATTCGGGTCAGGTGATTGGCTAGGCCATTCTACAGCTTGATTTTTCTTTCTCTGAAAGCATTTGAGAGTCTCCTTGGCTGTGTTTTGGATCATTAGCTATGTTTCCATCCACCTATTTTTAAGCACATTTTGGATATGCACATAAAAAAACTGTTAATGGAAACGCCAAGATGTGCATATGCTTTAAAAAAAACATGCGCACAACCAAGTAGGATAAACTTTTTATTCGATAGGAAAAGATGCGCATACGATGGAAACACTTTTACTGAACAAATTCCAGTATGCGCATTAAAAAAGGTCGTGTGATTTTATTATGAGAGATCATGTGATGATAATAATGTATGTGAATAGACAAACCTGGGGCTGAGCACACTGTAAAACATCTCAAATGTTGGTTTGGTCATTCTAAAACACCTTAACCGTTTCAGCATTAGTGTTATTATATTATTAATGAACTCTAGAACGGTCAAGAGCGCCTGTGCTGACACCTTCAAAAGCCACCACGTGTTCACTGCATGTTGGCATACAGCTTTCTGAGGCGAAAGTCATTTATTAAATGAAGAAAAGATTCTCGCAGCTTCTCTTATCGCAGCAAATTCCCTTTTTATTGTTGATATTTGGCGCCGGTTAATCGTGAAGTGATGATTTTGTTCTCTTTGACTCAATTGGATGGAAACGCTGCTTTATTCGCACGTCTTTTATGTAATAATCAGCATCAATTTAATTTGCATCTTATGGATGGAAACATAGCTATAGTCTTGCTGAAATGTCCACCCTGCTTTGATCTTCATCCTCCTGCTAATGCAGATGTTGGACCGAAGCAGCTGATATTCATTTACACTGAGGAAAGGCAGATGGTTGCTGAAGAGCTACTGAGAGATTTCAGCTGCTGTCTGGGCTTCCACTGCCGAACTACACCTCCCTTTCTTCATGTGTTTTCTGCGTCATTTCATTTTATTACACGGAACGTCATTTGTAAACTAATTGGATTTGTTTTCTTTGCATATACTGTATGGATTTTGTTGTTGGAGAAGTCAAGTCAACGGCACCTTTATAAATGTTTTCTGTGAAAAATGGTGACGTGTTCAATACTCATGTCCCTCACTGTATTGGGTGAACTATCACTAATCCGAAAGCTTATTATAAAAAGCATTGTGTGGAAAAATAAATTGGGATTATTGTTTTTTTCCCCAAGTTTTTTCAAGAAAAGGGCTTCCATAATAATATTATTTTTAATAATAAGTATTGCTTTTATGTTTTTTTCACAAATCCTAGCCCTTTCAGTGTTAAAACTTGCCCCGTTCTCGCTCATACTCTGCAAATGTATAATAATCAAGTGCATTTATGTTATTTTAAGGAGATTAACTGGAAAATAAATCAAAAATACTGATTAGACGAATCACAGACAGATTTCCCATGATATTTAACTGAAGATTTCCATCTCTTATGGTGCTCTCTTCTGTCTTCATCTTTTGTCTGTCTTTACGTTCGTTCATTTCTCTATCGATCTGTCATTTGCTTTTCTCCTATGTCCTCTGTTTATGTCAGTCAGCGGATTGAAACGAGTGGTGAAAATGTCTCCGATCTGTCTTTTCGTTCAGTAAATGGTTCAGTGTTTTGGCTTTGCCTGCTACTGTATGTAGAAAAGAGAAACTGATCAAGGCACAACATTTAAACACTCTCGTCTTCAGTGTCTTCCTAGAAATGTGGTTTTCTTTGTTTTATAAATTGAAAATATGGAACAGCACAAGTAAAGCTAATAATTGCGGAGGCAATATGTGAAAATGAACCTCTTTGTGTATAACTTCAGGCTTTTCGAAAGCCGTGTTGAGAGAAATTAGACTGGATGTGGTTTGTTTTTGTTCATTTATGAAACTTTTTTCTAATAAAAGGATGCTGATTCATCATGCGTGGCTTATCCGGTTGTTTTGGATTCACAACATTATGTAGCTCTGGAGTTTTATTACATGTATTTATTTTCTGGACGGGTACATAAAACACACAAAAAAAACAATTTAAAAAGACCACAGATGACATCTCGGGCTATTTCTGTCTGTGGTTGTAATTTTATGCAGCCTTAAGACTGTTGTTTGTAGTGAAATTTCATACTTTTACATTAATATCCTGCCAAACTGCCAAATGTGGTTGAATTTTGGAGAGTTTAACCATTATATCTGAAAAGTGATATAGTCACGAAAGTGATTTTAAACCACTGACACATGCACAATAATACATAAAAGAGAGCTTAAAGGGATAGTTCACCCTAAAATTAACATTTCCTTTTGATTTACTCACACAGGCCATCAAAGATGGTGGTGACTTTTTTCTTCTTCTGTAGAACATTAGAGAAGATTTTGAGCTGAATCTGTGTTGTTTGGTGATTCATGTAATGCCAGTGAATGATGACAGGTTTTTTCAACGCAATCTCACTGCAATTCGTAACTTTTTGTATTAGTGGCTAATTCGTATGAATTCGTACAATTTAGTACGATTTGCTCATCACCCAATGATGGTTGGGGTTAGGGGTGGGGTTAGGTGCCACACCTCCTTTTTAAAATCATACATTTTCGTACAACTGAACTCGTACGAATTAGCCACTAAACTGACAAAACGTAAAATACTTACGTTTCCTCGTGAGATCAGGCTGGTTTTTTTAGATTAAGCCTAAGCTGGTTAGCTGGATTTAGCTGGACGACTAGCCTGGTTTTAGAGAGGTTTTGGCCATTTCCGGGCTGGTTTCAGACCAGCCAAAACCAGCTATGTCCATTTTAAACCAAGCTGGTCAAAACTGGTTTTTGATGGGTGCGTTTCCCAATCAATGACGTAACTCGCGGCTGAACTATCATAGTACGATACATCGTTGAGAGATGAACATTGTAGTGACGAGTGTTTCCCAAAACCTGTAGTTTCTCTGTCGCAGATCCATCATTTGAACCACGTTAGTTATAATGTAAAACGCCCATAATGATGCTCTAAACGGCGCGGTAACAACTTCTTTAGAGAAGAACCTCATAATTTCTTTGTGCAAATGATATTGTTTTACACAAACACGCATTTAAAACAAAATCTAATATTAGTTTTGGTAAAAACATGCACACGCTTTCCATATTAACTGAAAAATATGTAAACAGCACATATAGAGCCTGTGTTTCCTTTACTAATATTATTGAGAACATTACATATTCTATTCTAAATTAACATAAAATACACATTCTAATATCATATATAAATCATATAAATAAACAATGAATTTATTAAGAAATGAAATATAATATTTATTAGGAAATGAAAAAATCCTACTTTAATAATAATAATAATACTAATAATAATATTAATGATTATTATTATTATTAAGTAGGATATTGTTTATTTATTTTTGTATTTTTTGAAAAATCTACTTTTACAATTTGATACATGTAAACCACTGCAGAAATGATCTACCCAGCAGGCCCATGTCATATACAGTACAGGCACTTAATAAATAACCTACTATAAATTAAAAGCATAAACGTTTGCTATGTTTTTTGTTTTCTCAAGCTTTGGAGATGCAACATAAATTCCGCTTTTAAATAATAGGTCACCTATAGCTTTCGTCATGAGCCACGGCTGTGTTCAAAATGACATCAATGTTTTCAAAGTGCACTGCGAAGGGAGCGCAATTATAAGCATGAAGATCTCTAAAACTGAACTGTAAAAATACTTTGAAAGCAAATTACAGATAAGAGAGATGACTTAATTACTTTTTTAAAAAAATTACAAGTTTAAATGTCAGAATGTTCTAAACGAATAGGGTATAGGGGGGATAAGTGGGAATAGAACACAGCCAGGAACTATGTTTCAAACTACAGCTCCCAAATTTCACGAAAAGTAGGGGGGATAGGGGAGATTGCGGGCAGGCGGGCGTGCCTTTACAATAACGCCCAAATATACACTACCCGCCTATGTTATTTTTTACCCGCACACTTGGATTCAAAACCGCCCAATCTGGCAACACTGGAATTGAATAGTAATTTAAAATGGAACTTCAAAAGAATTGACTCATTAGATCCGAACAAACGAATCGTCCAGCGATTGTTCGATTAAACAGTTGCCTCCAACTACAGATATCACTAACCGAAATAAAGTAAAAACCCTTTAATATTTAGGGTAACAGGGTAAAATGTTTTCCCAGCGTTTCAAGAACATTTTAATGGGACTGTTACAATACTCATAACTTGTGTATATTTTAAAACTTTGACAATTCTAAGACTTCTGCAAGTTGTGGTCATTTTTAAGGATCTGTAAAGTTCCTATTTATGCGACTGAGGGAACAGAAGATAATTTAAGTTGGGTTCCTGATATTTTCACTCTTCCAAACCACATCCATCATGACCCCGGACAGAAGATTCGCCTCATCCAAGCTAAGCATTCTTCAGAATCAAACTAAACTAAAAACAGTTCATTCAAATAATATGGTCTGGCTAAAAATACATTTAATGTGTAAAAGACACATCCTCTGTGAAGTGGCCAGAAGGCTACACAAGAGATGGTTCCAATGAATATATTTAATTTAGTTTTTCCAATTTAACTGAAAGCAACTGTGAGTTTGTTGTTTTTTTTTTTTTTTTTTTTTAGCTCTGAAATGTACGTTTTAAATCAAATAAATCAATTAAGTTTCGATGGTACACAGCCAGTAAGGCAAATGGCTTCTGTTTCTAGCTCATGCTAAGCTGATTAGGAGGTACAAAACAAAAATGTTTTATGGCAAAAATCAAACAATATATCACCCTGTTAGTGAAATAATATGAAAACAGAATAAATAACCAAACAGAAAATTGATGGAGGAATTTAAAAAGAAAAATTGACCATAAAATAAAGTGGCAATATCCTAGCCTACCTAAAATCTAGCCTATAGATTTACTTGCACGACTAACATGGGGAAAAGTAAAAATGAAGGAAATTTCAAAGCACTTGCCAGACTCAAATTGGAATAGTAATAGTGAAAGCAGCAAAATATCTGTCATTATGCCATGAATGTTTCTTTATGCTCTTTATGAAACGCATTTCAGGCTACATTAGCCAATGCGCATGTGCAGTACTAAGCTCGCGTTTCTACAGGTAGCTAAGGTTTGGTTCGCTAAGGTTTACACGGCTGAGCTCTAGGATTTTTCGCATTGCAGCCGTATGGTTGTTATTTTCATTCATAAACAACATGAGTGCACTATCTATGAATATACATATATTTACCCGCGATGTCAACAGCCATTTCGAGCAGTACCAAAACAAGCAGGTAAGCTTTGAAAGTTTGCAATCTCTGCTAGCGTTAGCTTGAAATGTTTTACGTTGACCTATGGAAGGTCGTTGGGGCCAAAACGTGTTGCAAACTTTAGCACACATGGTAAAAACGTTAGCAATATTTCAGCAAACTACCATTTCTCTCATTCGTGTATGATTTTGTTTTTTTTTTGGCTGTAATTATCCCCTTTCAGTTAACATTCAACTTTTTTTTTGCTAGCCAACACCGTGTTAATATTTTTTGGACAATGAATTATACCCCGTTAACTTTAGGGGGCTATAAAATGATTACATTGAGGAAAAAAAGGTTGTTTTACCATACGTTTGTATTTTCAGGTCTACATTTGAAGTGAGGTCCAGATTTTCTGTCTTCCAAGAACTTTCAGTCATTAATATAATAATAACAATGTTTGTTTGGCCAAGTATGAAGGCTCTGAAAAAACAAACAAAACCAAAACCAACTAAATAAAACTGAATTGTTAGCAGAAATGCGCATTAAATATCAGTTTGGTCAAATGACCTTTACTGTGGCCCTCATAACATATTGTCATTAATTAAATACTTAAGGAAAAGTAAAAAATAAAGTTGTTTTAAGTAAAATGATTTTTTTTAACTATATTTAAATTTCCACTACTGAAAAAAAACTGCTTTAACCAGCCTAGGCTGGTTGGCTGGTTTTAGAGGGGTTTTGACTGGTTTGACCAGCCTGGTTTTAGAGGGGTTTTGGCCATTTCCAGCCTGGTCTTAGCTAGTCAGTCTGGAAGATGACCAGCTAAAACCAGCTTGACCAGCCTATCCAGGGTGGGAGCCCAGCCAAACCAGCTATGTCCAGCTTAAACCAGGCTGGTTTTAGCTGGATTTAGCTGGTCATTTTCCAGCCTGACCAGCTAAGACCAGGCTGGAAATGGCCAATACCTCTCTAAAACCAGGCTGGTCAACCAGCTAAAATCAGCCTAGGCTGGTTTAAGCTGTTTTTTCAGCAGGGTCTTGATGTAAACATAATGCTGTTACTTTTCCTGTCAAAGGACCTAATAAGAACCTTTTGTATTTAGGTTTTATATATAATATTAATTAACGTTATATAAAGAGTTATGATACAAATACCTAAAATGAACATTTCTCTCAGCCTTCTTTGTTTATGTTGAGTTATTTGCTTTAAAGACCATGAAAAGGACTTATTCCTTGCCATAAATGTGATATTACTGAACCTACACACAGGAGCCTGATTAAAATGATCATTTTAGAGGAAAGTTTCAGACGGCATTTAGAGGTTTTTGCATCTGAACTCTTCATATATAATGTCACGCAACCATTTACACAAGAATTGGCCAAATCTGAGTAAAATTTAATGAGTTTTTCGTTAATGTCATCAATAGGACATGTAAACAATCAGATTTAAAACTGAAACACACTTTATTTAGTGTCTATGTAAATGCTATAAGTCCAGATTCAGTCGTTGGAAGTGAATTGTCCAAAAAAAGTGTCCATGAGTTGTTCATTCATGTTTATTAAGGCACATCAAATAGCAATGATCTGCATTTATTGTTTGTATTTCCAGATCATATGTACATTAGTCCAATATCACCAAACTAACAAAACGTTTGTTATTAAAGCTCAGTATATTGCAGAATTGTTTTGAAAGCCTCAATGAGCCAGCAATCAAAACTCCTCTTTGAACTACAGTAGTTGAATGCGAATAAGCTGTAAAAAATGTCTGAAAAAATAATCTGTCATGCCTTAGACTTGCTCACATCTGAGTCACTGCTCACGTGAGAGGAGATCTGACCTTTTACTGTGGTAAACCTTCAGATTTTCCAAATGGCGCTGTTCATATTTGTGTTAGAAACATCACTAAATGAGCGTATTATTCAAGGAAATTGAGGAGATTTCCCGTTATTCCCAGTAACAGTGCAGTCTGTGAGCGCTAAAGCGTTTTTTCAGGTCAGGATGTGAATATCTGTTTCAGTAAAACACTGAGCATGCTCTGGGTTTGCTAACGCAGCGTCTCGCTTTGTCCATGTGCAGGAATCTGAAACAGAAACAAGAGCAGAATCCACATCCGTCTGTTTGCACAGATGTCTGACTATCCAGCGTTGTGAAAACTACAAGAACTGAGCACATTTCAGCACAAATGAGGTAAAAAATACAAACATTTTTGTTCTTCAGTGGTAGTTATAAGTTTGACTAACTAGTGTCAAACAAAAAAATATTTAAGATTTTTTTTTATTTTTGTATTTTCTCTAGATTTGTGGTTTAAAAAACAACAACTATTCTTTTTATGAATGATTATAAGTATTAATAATAAAAATAATTGCAATAGCAATTACTGTTTTGTTTTTTATTTTGTTACTTTTTGTTTTTTTAACACTTCTGACATAATAATATAATAATAATAATATTTATTTATTTTTTATTTATATATAAAATAATAACATATTTATTTATTTATATCAAAAGTTCCATGTCTTCAGATTTTATATAAAATTTTACACAACACAATACACATTTTATTTATTTATTTTAAATTTATTTATTAATTTCAGAAGTGTTAAATGAAAAAATGTCATGTTTTCAGAGTTTTTAAATTAAATTTAACAAAACCTAGAACCAGTTTTATTTATTTTTTATTTATTTGTTTAAAACTTAAAAAAATAATGGGATGTCTTCAGATTTTTTATAAAATTTTACACAATACAATAGCCATATTTAATTATTTTATTTATTTTTAATTAATAATTTAATTTATTTCAGAAATATTAAAGGAAAAAATGTCATGTTTTCAGAATTTTTTAAATTAAATTTTAACAAACACAATACCAATTTATTTATTGTTTTAGAAGTGTTAAAAAACAAAAAAGTACCATATCATCAGAGATTTATATAGAATTTCACACAACCAATACCAAATTTATTTATTTATTTCAGAAGTGTTAAAAAACAAACATGCCATATCTTCAGACTTTTATATTACATTTTACACAACACAATATCCATTTTATTTACTTATTTTTAATTATATTAATTAATTAATTAATTATTTAAAAAAAAATTCAGGAGTGCTAAACAAAAAGCTGTCATGTTTTCAGACTTTTTAATTCAATTTTACAAAACGCAATACCAGGCAGCACGGTGGCGCAATGTTTTACACAGCGGATGCCCTTCCAGCTGCAACCCATTACTGGGAAACATCCATACACACTCATTCACACACACACATACACACACTATGGACAATTTTAGCTTACCCAATTCCCCTATAGCGCATGTCTTTGGACTGTGGGGGAAACCAGAGCACCCGGAGGAAACCCACACAAACACGGGGAGAACATGCAACCTCCAACTGACCCAGTCGAGGCTCAAACCAGAGACTTTCTTGCTGTAAAGCGATTGTGTAACCCACTGCACCACTGTGCTGCTCTTATTTTATTCAGAAGTGTTATAAAATAACAAAAAAGTGACTTTTAAAGAAAATATATTATGAAATATTTTAATAACACAACACCAATGCTTTAATTTTTATAAGAGTTAAGAAATCAGTCTTTTTATTTTCTAAGCTTATCACTAAATTAATGACCTAATCCAAGATAATATGTATTAATAATAATATATAAAATATGCATCAAAATTATGTTTACAATCTTTTACCCTTAATTTTTTTTGTTTAATAAAATAATTTAGATTCCATAAAGAGCCTCAAAAGCTCTGAATGGCTCTGAGTGAAACCTCATTAAAGTGTGTGTTTATCCCCCGCCTGCTGTTTCAGATCTGATCTGCGTTTTTCACGTCGAAAGTCCAAACACTCATAGACTGAACAGACTAAACATTTTATGAAGCAAATGCCAAAGTCACTGCCAGGACACTGAACCGCTCCGGCTGTTTCCAGCTCGGTTTCTAATCATAGACCAGTGAAACAATCACCCTTATTAATGTCGTGATTATTCCATTAATATGTCAGATGCTGAAAATTATTTAAAGCTATTTAATGAGACGTGCACCAACGTTTTAGATGATGTTGCACCTTTACATACTGACTTAATTCTGACTTCAACTGTATATATTCCAGCCAAATTAAAAAAATAAGACTCAACAGAGGGAAAATATAATGGGAAATACTGTGACAAATTGACTTGCTTGATTTAAACATCTCTTGGTAAATTTTTAAAAACATTTGAATTAATAATTACATTTCAAAAGTAATAATTTTCAATTAACTACAGCTGTATTGTCAACTGTAGTTACAAAGTTACCTATAATCGACAGAATGCCTTGTGCGTAACCAGAATTGAGGTGTAACCAGAATTGAAGTGCACCACAGAAAGCCGAGCAGCTCATAAAAATACACTTCTGCATTGGACTTCCCACAGGAGCTTTGATTATCCATAACCTGTATAATGGAGCTGCGGCGGCAGCGGCTGTGGTTTGGAGCGCGTCTGGAGGCCGGATGGGGAACGCTGCTGTCTGGACTGGGGTCCCTCTGGGGGAAAAGGGACCCGGAGGTGAGACGCAGAAAATAAGGCAGAGATTGGGTTCAACTCTCTCAGCACGCTATACTTTCTTCCCTTCACTTTATACTGCTTCTCTGAAAGAAGAAAATTTAAAGGGCACCTATGGTGAAAAATCTACTTTTTAAGCTGTTTGGACAGACATATGTGTTGGTATAGTGTATAGACTATCATATTGGGCTGATATAAACACACTACGTCCTTTTTTTTCAATTTAACAACATAAAAACGGTGGACCAATTGGAGCCGTTTTGAGACCGACCGCAACTTGACGTAGGAGTGCGGTCTCCCCGCCCACCAATATTGATTGACAGCTGCGTATTAACATGTCTCCGTAGTAACTTTTATAATCATATGCACAAGACAGGAGGTGCGCAAATCAACCCTAAATAAAAGGTCTGTTCAGTTTGCTAGGATCATCAATCATCATCAAATGTGATCAAGAGTGAGTTTGACAAGTTTAAAATGTTTTAAAACCGTGCATGAATTACAGTGATTTACTTCAGCTTTACTTCATTAACACAGCCGGGTGTCAGAACAATAATAAAAGACGCTTCAATCCCGGTTTGTGGACGTTCAATCAGTTTTATTTTGTACATTAACGTAACAGATATCCATACAGCAGTGGATATTAACCTGTATCCTGTCACATTTGATTGCAAAGACAGTGCAATGCTAAACGCGCGCACTGTATGTATGTGCGTGTGTGTCTGCGCTGTGTGTGTGTGAACTTTGTAACGACATCGTGTGTGACTCATCCTGCAGTTCCACACAACAAATGCACCAAATAATCATTGATAAAGCTCTTACTGTAGTTTTCGTCACAAACGTTACGTGAGATCTGCTTCCTTTATATCTGTGTCAGTTGTCTGAGGCCGCCGAGGGCGGAGACTGAGGCACGCGCGGCAGGCACATGGAAACGGTGGGCGGGGAGGACTAGCCTTAAAGACGCAGTACACAAAAACAGCAAAAATCTTTTGAGAGCTATAAAACACCATCTAGTGAAAGCTATGATCAATAATCTGATGGGTGTTTTGAGCTGAAACTTTACAGACACATTCTGGGGACACAAAAGACTTATATTAAATCTGGAAAAAAGGGTAACCTGGGTCCCCTTTAACACATGATATATATCATACACATAACACAATATGTCTTTAAAATCTCAGTTTTCAAGAGGCATGACATTCAGAAGTGTTCAAACTATTCTCCCACTTTACCACAGTCAGCAAGATCCTTATATGAACTCAAATGCTTCTCCTCTAAATGCTTGCCAGACCAAATGATCAGATAAATACTATAGTAAATACTATCCGCATGTCAGTGACGTGCGGTGAGGTTTGTGGCTGGTGAGGCTCTGACACTTTCAAAGTCAAAAGTCATACGTACAAACAAATCCACCCGATATATCTGCCAACTACTGATTGTGTTTCATATATCATGTCAGCATTGTTTCTACACGCATGGCAGGTACATATTAGGCCAAGGAAGAATTTAAAATGTATAGCGATTAAATATGCCTCCCAAAAACACCCAGCTATATGCTACAGACAACTATAACAAGCGACTACCCAGCACCACAGCGGATGCACTCTCTCTCTCTCATTCACACACACACACAAATAGCACCAAGGCAGATGCGCACGCTCTCTCTTGCTTGCTCTCTCTCATTCACACACACACACACAGGATTCACACACTGGTCTTACCTTCACAGTTACGTTACTTGTAAATGAAGTCTTGAATTACTTTGAAATGATCACGTTATCTTCTGTCCCGTCCTTTGAAGCGAGTCCTTTAGCTCCGGCATTGGTCGTCCATTATTTATTCACGTTTTGATTGAAAGTCCAATTTTGAGAAATGTTTGAGTTGATATGATCTATTTTAGCAGTCAGTCAGAGCAAAACAGACTCCTATTGAACTTTTCTGCATAGAAGAAGAGCAACCACGAAGAATAACCGTGAGCTCAGGTGCGCCCTCTTCAGTGTGGCAGAGCTACTGCCTGCCTCACCTCATGTCTTTTCACTGCGGCTTTATGTCAGATTTTAACACTAAATAAGTGATAGACATACAGGGAATATGTTACATATTATATGGAAAGTGAGGACATTTTAATAAAGCCTTACATTGGTAGCATACACTGAGTGAGCAAAAGGGGCGGTGCTGGCTCCAGGTGATTTCTGACTGCATTGGTAAATTGGCCAATTTTACAGCTGATTAAAACATGTTTACTGCCTGGTACAAAAGATGGTCTTGGTGCACATAGCTAATATTACCCTTCATGACAACTGAATATTTTTATAACTCATCCGTTTCCTTTATATTAGGTTATATTAGTCTGCATAATTAAGGGCGTGGCCACTTGAGCGACAGCTAGGTCTCGCTGCTTGCTGTCTCGTCACCTCGGCTGATTCCGGCTGATTAGCCGCTGAGCTCGGCATATACATCGTATTTTTGTTTTGGTTAATGTTTCTTTACACAGTCATTTGCCTTCTGGAATTATTTCCTGCAATTATCAGATACTATAGCATGCTGTGTGCACTTAATTGTGCTCACAAACCATTCAAGTTGCCTCCATTTCCCAGGTGAGTGAAGTGATATACTTCTATACAATCTCTATAAATGTATTTGTTTTACTTAAGATCATTTATAATGTTCTTTAGACCTGTAATGCATAGGCTGAGGATTGCCAGTTTGCCAAAAAGTGTATGGGAAACTTATTGAAATGTTTAAAAACAATGTTCCTCGAAGAAAGAGAGGAAGACATTTGGAAATTTCACCTTCATCAGTGCAGAACATCATTAACAGATTGAAGGAGTCTGGAGGAATTTCAGTGTGTAAAAGACAAGGGTGCACGTCTAAGCTGAACAACCGTGATCTCTGATCCCTCATGCGGTGCTGCATCAATAATATTCATTCATCTATAAGCGAAATCACCACATGGGCTCAGGACGACTTTGCCAAACCTTCCAAAAGGAATCCCTATGTTAACAGTGTCCAGAAGTGCCGTCGACTTCTCTGGGCTGGAATGGACCATCACACAGTGGAAACGTGTACTGTGGTCAGATAAATCAGTATTTCAGGAATTTTTTGGGGGGTGAAATGGACGCCGCATGCCAAAGAAGCTCCGGACCAAGGAAGAAAAGGATCATCCAGATGATCATCATCTGTCAAGGTATAGGGTTGTGTCAGTGCCCTTGGCAAAGGTAACTTGCACTTGTGTGATGCACCATTAATGCTGAAAAGTACACTGAGATTCTGGAGCACAACATGCTGCCTTCTTTTCCATGCATATTTCAACGAGATGGGCGACGCAGTGGCACAGTAGGTAGTGCTGTCACCTCACAGCAAGAAGGTTGCTGGTTCGAGCCTCAGCTGGGTCAGTTGGCGTTTCTGTGTGGAGTTTGCATGTTCTCCCTGCGTTCGCGTGTTTTTCCTCCGGGTGCTCTGGTTTCCCCCACAGTCCAAACACATGTGGTACAGGTGAATTGGGTAGGCTAAATTGTCCGTAGTGAATGAGTGTGGATGGATGTTTCCCAGAGATGGGTTGCAGCTGGAAGGGCATCCGATGCGTAAAACATGTGCTAGATAAGTTGGCGGTTCATTCCGCTGTGGCGACCCCGGATTAATAAAGAGACTAAGCCGAAAAGAAAATGAATGAATGAATGAATGAATTTCAACAAGACAATGCAAAACCACATCCTGCACTCATTACAAAGCCCTGGCTGCAGTGGAAGAGGATACAGGTACTTGACTGGCCTGCCCACAGTCCCGACCTGTCTCCAATAGAGAATGCGTGGCGCATTTTGAAGTTGTGTTGTAAACATGGGTCTCAAAGTGTGGGCCGCATAGGATATTGAACTGGCAAAATAAAGCAGACTTTTCATACAGTGCACTATTGGTACAATTTGATACAGAGAGCTGGAGTTGGTTCTTCGTACCTCGCTTAAATGATTTAAGATGATTGGGCAGATCCTGGATCTGTTAATCTTGATAACTGATCTCTAGCTAATTTGGTTCTTCAAACAAGTTCGCGAATCAGATTAAAATGTCTGGATGAACTGATCTGATATCGCTGCGCGTGTTGTGAAGGTCAGATCTATCGATCCTCGAAATCATGATCACCAAAGCAACGATCGGCTGATGGCACAGCAGCGTAATGACATCCTCTGGTTAATGTTCAATTATCCATGTGAGCAACATTTGTATAAAATTCATAGTAAACAGTTTGTTAAATATGATACGCAATGATTTTACACTTTTGTTGTGGGCTGCAGGCTTTACACTTTCATCTGTCAAGAGTATTTAGCAATTGCTTTTTACATTTTAGAGCGGATTTACTTTATTATAGTAGCCTGGGCCTATTTTAGTTTTGTAATCTGTGTAAGGAATTTAAATAATTTTGCATCAAAAAAGCATTTTGTCTTTTTGTGTCTGCAACTTTTGCAAAGCATCAAATCACCGGCATATTAGCAATCAAAACATGTGCATGACTGCATAAATTATTATTCCTTTATAAAAAAAAAAAAATCAAAAAACAGTCGAATATTGTTCATGTCTATAATCTTTCAGAAATTGTACTAAAGCTAGATTGGTACTTTTAAATAGTACGCATTTGTATAAAAATCCATATTAATAAATGTCCTCTTTGATCCCTTTAGGGAGAACCAGCTAGTTTTTGTACTTTTATTTACTAAGTTTTATTTATTATATATATTTTTAAACGTGTATGTATAAAAACATAAATATTATTTTATATGAAATATTATTAATTATTATAAATTATAAATGTGTATATATATCAATAACTTTTTTTTACTATTTAACTTTTTTCTCAAGTGTTTATAATCTATAAGTTACTACTGTAAGAAAATATCAGCATTCAGTAACGTCACATACTTTCAGTATTACCTTTGCTTGAAATGAGCCAATCTAATCCAATATGAAATAAGCCTGCTCCAGAGCAGGTTTGAGCTGCCAGAAATGTTGCTATGACAACAACTTTTGGATGAGTTTTGAAGAAGAAAACAATCCTGGATCGTGTCAAATTGTCAATAACCAAATCCAGATAACTGAGTAATCCGTTTACGAAGAACAGACCCCTGGAAACAAACAAAGACGACATCACAAGCATAAATAATACAAGACCAACAAAAGCCCATTCCCAGACAAAGCACCAATTAATCAAGAGCAAAAATATCTGACAAAATTTATGATAGAAATGTTGCTCATAGCTTTCAAATATAAACTCTTTTTTGTGTATAACTCTGCCAGCACTGAGTGCTGCCTGTGCAGAAATGTAATACATATTCAATATCAGTCATGAAATAAAACTGTCATCATAAGTACATCATTGCTCATTTAGAATGATTGCATTTTAAAAGCTAACAGATTGGCATCTCTCTCTTCTAGTTTTGCATAATCACACACACACGCACGCACGCACACACACAAACATCCTCCAGTATAATTTCCCGCAGTTGGCACGTGAACGCTGAGATATGAGTGCCTGATATTGTTTTATTTTAAACACCAAGGGCATTATTGTGAAATCTAACAAAACCAATGCATTAATCAAAGCCCAAATAGACGATTCGGGTTGGCGGATAAAAACAGCGTCTTACTTAAAAATCAAAGAATTATCTGTTTATGTTGTTGTTGAGCAAAACTGCTGAAAGTGGATCCATATGAAGAGTTCCTGAAGGGCTCAGATCTGGTAACCCTAAACCGTTAGCAAAGGCATTCTTTCCTTGAGCTTTTAACCTCCAGCATGACTAAAACCCTGAATGTGAGGAGGAAAAAGAAAACAGTCGCCGCCCAGGGGGATTGTGGGTAGAAAACATCTATAAAGTGCTTCGTTGTTCTGGTTAGGAATTAAAATTTATCATCCGCCGTGCGAAGCTCCGTGTTGTTTTTGGTCTTTATGGTAATGGATGCTCTACACTTAAAGCTGTTCGCCAGCAAATGTCCCTGCGTTTTCACAGGGCTGGCAGCAGGAAAAGGTAGATTGTGTTTCTTTGTATATTTCTGCAGCCAGAGCTTGAATATTCCTCCACATGGCAGAAAGAGCCACTCTGTTCTAATGGCGCAGGAAATGCCAAATCTCAACCAGCTTGCTTAATCACTCAAACCTCAGTCAGGAGTGAACGTCAACAGGAAACAGACAGCAGAAAAAGAGCAGTCTGCTGAAGACCCATTGCTGAAATAAAGCATTTTGGCAGCAGCTCTTGCAAACAAAAGAGTCAAGAGTATGGTATTCAGTCTGAAATGACCAAAAACTGTATGAAATAAAATGTTGTCTCTTGCTTATGTGATGTTTAAAAGGACTTTTAATTAGTCAGATTAATACATTTATACAACAGTTCTGTCTGGCTCTTGATTGGCTGATAGCCATGAGATATTAAAGTAATATCAGCACTCGTATAGCCTTGTGTATTACTCCGCCCACATACAGTGGCAAGCAGAAGACTACAGTTTGACAAATATTGCAGCTGTTGGACAACATAATGTCCTTCTGAGGCTTTTTAAAGTGAGAATGTAGTTGTTTAGATTGTGACTATGCAGTTTATTTATAAGGATAGTGCCTATTTTAAATATTTATAATTTCAGAGAGCATCGGCGGACATCAGCCTGTCATACTGAGCAGCGCAAAGACAGTTGACGCTCCACCACAAGATGGCGACAGAGACCGCATAATAGGTCCTTAGGGGAGAAAAACTCAACGTAAATTTCAAACTACAGCTGATCAAATCATTATAAAGCAGGTGTCATTCTAAGTCGATCTCTCTCTTTTGTATGTTGTAGTTCTGTATTTATACCATAGTAATCTGCTAGTGTTTGCTTTGCTTTGGCTTTTTCATGTTAATTATTGTGATCACCCGATTGAAACAGAAATACTGGGAAATCTCTCTAGACTGATGTCATTTCATGCCGTTCAGCCTTATAATCTTAAAATGTGAGCAAAATCAGCTGTTTTGCCATCACTTTAGACATTACGCTAGAGAATCATTCAAACACTAGCTCTAAAGTGACGTTTGTAAGATAGCAATGGTTTCTGCTGATCTGACATCAGCTGCAGATGTGAATGAACAGCGGAAGAAAGCAGTTCCTCTTACCAAAATGGTTTTTGAGACTCTCAGTGTTTGATTTCCTTTTTTATATACACTATTATGCAGTCGAACTGTCGTATAAGCGCAATATCACACTCATAGCAGTGCGATATGGCTGTATATCATTCGTCACAGGTGGGACACTAAGAGCCAACGCATGCCTCCCACCAGTGCCGATATACAGCCATATCGCACTGCTACCTGTGTGATA
Source organism: Danio kyathit (assembly GCA_903798195.1). NCBI lineage: Eukaryota > Metazoa > Chordata > Actinopteri > Cypriniformes > Danionidae > Danio > Danio kyathit. Next base: position 43,102,332 of record LR812543.1, read on the forward strand.
TTGCTCATTTATTGCATGAATAAAATCATGAAGTGCATTTAATTTACCCTGACTTTATTTATATGAAGTAAAATATTTGCAAAAGGGAATGTTCCATGAACGTCTACAACACAGAAAAGTGTTTTAAAAGGTGAAATGTTTGACATTTAGAATGTTTTGAGAACCAAACGTCAAATAATTCACTAATAACAATTGCAGAAAGTTCATATTTTTGTACAAAAATAATGTATGTATATATATATGACCAATATCACACTCATAGCAGTGCGATATGGCTGTATATCGGCACTGGTGGGAGGCGTGTGTTGCTAGAGTGCCTTAGTGTCCCACCAGTGATGATTTACAGACATATCGCACTGCTGTGATAATGCGTTTATACAACAGTTCGACGGCATAATCATTTATTTATATATATATATATATATAAAGCTTTTTTAAGAGGAACTACTTTTTTCCGCCATTCATTCACATCTGCAGCTGACGTCAGATCAGCAGGAACCGTTGCTACTTCACCAACGTCACTTTAGAGCTAGTGTTTGAATGATTCTCTAGCGTAATGTCTAAAGCAGGGGTGCTCAACCCTGTTCCTGGAGATCTACCTTCCTGCAGATTTCAGTTGCAACCCTTATCAAACACACCTGTCTGTAATTATCCAGTGCTGTTCAGGTCCTAATTAATTGGTTCAGGTGTGTTTAATCAGGGTTGGAGCTGAACTCTGTAGGAATGTGCCAATCAGATTTGAGAACCAGACAGAACTGTTGTATAAATATACATGTACACATATGAGCTCTTATGACATGTTTCTATATGCACACATAAAAAGCGATTAGTGAACTGTTTTTAAATATGTGAGTAAAATTGCATAATTGCTCAATTTTAGTCAACTTAACAGTTCCAAGTTACAATGGGTTTACTTACATTGTTTTTAAGTAGTCAACGTGTTGCTTTTAAGGCAATTGGTTTACTCGCTGTAAGTAACTAATCGCTTAACGAGTCATAACTAAACCCAACAGTCATCTTTATCAAATGAAATGAGTGTAGTTGACTTAAAATTTACTAAAAGTTAATTCTATTCATTTGAAAAGAGTTTTGATCTCAGTGTTGAAGGTAATGAGTTAATTAAATACCTCGTTACTTCAACTTAAATGGAGTAAGTTCACAGTACTCATATCGTAATTTTTTTTACTCAAATGCAATCGGTTTCCTCAAACTGTTTGAGTTGCCTAAACTTACTGAGTTTTACAGTACTCCGTTGAGTTCTCTTCATTTATTGGGTTTTACTGTGCTCAAATTGCTTCATTTACTCAAATGGATTAAGTTCACAGTACTCATTAGGATTAGTTTTTGAGCTCAAATGGTTTGTTGCAATCGGTTTCCTCAAGCGGTTTGAGTTACCTTTACTTATTGGGTTTGTATAGACATTTATAGTCATCTCAACTTGCAGTAGTCAAACTGACTAAACATATTAAGTTCAACTTTGTATAAGTAAAACCTTTGTTGAAACCTGATTATCTGATTAAAATGACTAGTTAAAGTAATAAAAATATTTTTTGTCATGTCTTTGTAATAAATTTTGTACACATACAAATGCAAATAAACAAACAAACATAAAAATAATAAACCGATCGCTTTGGGTTTGTCTATATTTTACCTATTTTGGGTTTAAATAAATCACTTAATATATTTTTTAGTAATTTAATTACATTTTTCTATGATTCTGTACAGCACTTTATTATGTTTTTCAGCAGAATCACAGCAGGTGAGATTTTAAAGTCTCAGATTTTAGTTAATGTCAATGATTTTGTCTGATTCTAGATTTCTTTGTCAAATACCCCATCAAATGTTTTTCTTTAACGCTTGCTGGTCAAAATTATTGGCACCTTTTTATTCAATGCGGTAAAAAAGGTTAGAGTCATTTTCCCCTACATAAACTGTCAGGATCTCTGGTTTATGTTGGTAAGACACATTTTAAAATGACCTCTTGTAAGTCTCAGTTCATTTTAAAAGTCTAGAAATGAACAAACAAACAACTTTTATGAACTCACAATAAAGCATCAGTAACTGATGTTTAATCTCCAAAGAAACATATTACAACTATTAAGAGTGAACGAACCTCAAATACTTTCAGATTTAGAGCTCCGTCTTAAAAAAAAACCTCACAAATTAACAATCCAACGTGGACTGAGTCTGTCCAGAAAGTCTAAACGTTCAGATAGTCGTTTTTCAGTCTGCTTAACCTGGAGCCGTGACTCCTCACGATCAGAGAAATGAGCTCGTGTTTATCCTTGAGTCCGGATGAGATGTCCAGCGTCTCCTGCAGCGTTTCCCTCACGTTATACACAGGCTTGATGAAGTTACTGCTGAACTCGCTCTCCTCTCTCTGCTCCGTCTCCTGGCTCTGCTTGAACTTGCTCTCCAGCTCCAGCAGGGATTTCTCCACGTTTGTGAAAGCCTCGCCGATCTGCTCGATCTCTCGCTTCAGATATTTCCCGTAGCTGTCCTCTCCGTCCAGATCAAACGAGATGCTCTTTCCGAGAGTCTCCAGAACGCGCGCCGCGTCTTCAATCTGCTGTTTTACTATAATAAAATCCTCTCTAATAACCGTGTCCTGGTCTTCCTCCAGGGGACACGGTCTGCGGTCGATCCATTTGAAGAGCATCTGGCACTTCTCGGGGTCTTCAGTCTCCTCATAATCGCCGTCCGGGACGAAGAAGTGGTGAAAAGTGCCATTAGACATTTCGGGGAGCAAAGGCCCCTTGTAGACCGCGCCGCAAAGGGGCAGTAAAACAGGCCGAGGGCAAAGGGTAACATGATAGATCGCTTCTGTCCACGGCAGAGGTCTGACCGGCCTGACAGAGGCGATGTCCACATCTGGAGCGCTTCATAGGAGTTTGCGCACTAGAGGAGACCCACAGGGCTGTAATCTGAGTCCGCTGCGCTTTTGCACGCTCTCGAATTACCGCTGCGCGCCCCCGTGTTTATGAGAGCAGCAATAATGAGACCAAAATATTTTTAGCTTTGTTTTTGCATACCTTAATTTATGTGCATTACTTTATACATTACTTGACTTACAATTAAAGTCAAAAGTATATTAGCCCTAGTGTGAAATGCTAATTATTGAAAAAAGTATTAATAATAATAATAATTACACTCCCAAATTACCTCTGCGGCCAACCATCCAACCCCCCTCCCCGCCCCCTTTATGAGTACAGCAATAATGAGACCAAAATATTTTTAGCTTTGTTTTTACATACCTTAATGTCACCAGACATGAACATTATTGAGCATGTCTGGGGTAAGATGAAGGAGGAGGCGTTGAAGATGAACACAGTCTTGATGAACTCTGGGAGTCTTGCAAGAACGCTTTCTTTGCCATTCCAGATGACTTTATTAATGCGTGATTTGAGTCATTGCAGAGATGTATGATGCAGTCCTCCAAGCTCATGATGGAGTCAGACACAATATTCATTCTGTTTCCACTGCAGCAGGACTTTATATTCTATACTGGACATTATTGAAGGTTCAGTGACTTTTGTCTGAGCAAAGTCAGACCTTACTGTCCCTAATGAAATCATTCAAAATCAAGACCTGATCATGTTTTATTGTGGTCAAATAGGCATCATCTAGAGGCCTTTGCCCTTCATATAAGCCACTTCTGATACCAAATCATCAACTAGAAGTCAAGTTATTATTTGGTGATCCTAAAACTTCGATAGGCCACAAGATTTTTGTCAGGTAGTGTTTTAGCCCAACTATGACATTTTTATCATAAAAAAACAGTCTATTATTATTATTATTATTATTATTATTATTATTATTAATATATCAATGAATATTTATTATTATTATTATTGTTGTTGTTGTTATTATTATATAAAATAATAATTGAATTATTATTATAATTTTTTCTAAGGGCTGTTTAACAGAACGAGGTGCTTTTTTCCACAGCATTTCGTATTTTGTTTCTTTTTTTGGAGAAAGATCTGTTTATTTTAGTTTGGCTGGAATAAAAACTGCCAGGGTCAATATGATTAGCTACTTAAGAAATAATCTTTTGATTGGCTACAGAACGAACCACTGGTGTCCAATGACTTTCCTAATTAACCTAAATTGCCTATGTAATTAACTAAATCACACTTTAGGGTAAAAAAAAAAAAACTAGTATGTTGCAAAAACTAGTCAAATATCCTGGCAAAATAAATTACATAGTATAGTTAATAAAACTATTATTGTTTAAAAATGTTGAAAAAATATTCACATTTGAGCTGACAATTATAGACAAATTCGGCTCCACTTTGATTAGGTCCCACTTTATATGATGTGTCCTTAACTACTATGCACTTGCATCAGAAGATGAATACAATGAACTTAATGTGTTCATAAATGTGTTCTTGGCTTCATGTACAGTTTAGGTTACATTTTAAGATTTTAGTTCTGGTGTTTAAATGCCTAAATAGACTAGCACCAAGATGCAAGATACATTAATCAAATTGTACACTCCATCATGGGCACTTAGATGTGCTGATCAGCGTGCATTTGCAGTGGTGGCCCTCAAACTCTGGAATAATTTGCCTCACCATGTTAGGCAGGCCGCAACCCATGCTTTTAAATCTAGTCTTAAACCCCATTTTTACTCTTTGGCTTTTAATACCATATGAGAGTCTTGTGTCTGTGTTGTGTTTGTCCTTTGTTTTGAATGGTGAATGTGTGTCTTTGGTAAGCACTTGTTGTTTTTTAAAAAGCGCTTTATAAATAAACTTGACTTGGTGCTCTTGAGGTGGGGTATGGGTAAGGTTAGGGACAGATCTAGTGGTCTGGGTAGTTTTAAGAGTGGGTTAAGGTGAAAGGTCAACAATGTAATTATAAATGTAATTACAGAAATGAATAGTTACATGCAGGTATTTAATCAAGCAATGTAAAAACGTGCATTTTCACAATAAGAACATTGTAAGGCATTATTAATTTCAGTGTAAGTACATATTAGTTAAAGCCACTTAATATAAAGTGGGAGCAATGATTCAGTTATTAACCAAACAATATATGTGTGTTTGAATGTAATCTACAGTATGAACTTGATTCTTTGTGGGATGGCAAATGATTAACAGGATAACACGTGACAGAACACTAATGATATAATGAGTAAATAAGTGTGATGCTCCTGAATGCACAATACTGGAATCTGTTTTCCACGTTTTTGTACCAGCATTTTGTGGTGTTCAGCAGTATTTACTGTTCTTTCCGCTGTCTGTCAGCACTCTGTCAGCACTGTGTGTACCAGGATAAATTACACAGAGTTTCACGGTTGATGAACTATTAAAAACACCATTAAAGCGCGTCACGGGTTAATAAAGAAGAGAGAGCAATAATAACTACATGCTAAACTTAGCACAAGTAAAATATACTGCATTGTTGACAGACACCAATACTGCTCTAATAATTATTAAATAACTAAATATTTAAATTATGAAAACATCATTTAATATAAGATATCAGACAGACAGCCAGATCAATTGATGGATAGATGGACAGATAGAAGGATGGACATGCATATATGGATGGATGGATATATAGATGGGTGGATAGATGGATGGATGGATATATAGATGGGTGGATAGATGGATGGATAAATATATATAGATGGGTGGATGGATGGATGGATATATAGATGGGTGGATAGATGGACAGATGGACAGATATATAGATGGGTGGATAGATAGGATGGATGGATATATAGATGATGGATAGTTGGATATATAGATGAACAGAAATATGGATGGATGGGTATATAGATGGATGGATAGAGATGGACACATACAGATGGATGGATAGATAAAAGATGGATAGTTGGACTGTTATAATTATGCAGGAATGAATGGACAGATATACGGATGAATGGATAGACATACAAATAGATGAATATATATATATATATATATATAGATGGATGGATGGATGGATGGATAAATAGATGTACAAATGGATGGATGGATGTATAGATAGATAGACAGATGAACGGATGAATGGATGGTTATATAGATAGATGGATGGATGGATGGATATATAGATGGGTGGATAGATACTGTAGATGGACAGATGGACAGATATATAGATGGGTGCATAGATAGGATGGATGGATATATAGATGATGGATAGTTGGATATATAGATGAATGGAAATATGGATGGATGGGTATATAGATGGATGGATAGAGAGATGGACACTTACAGATGGATGGATAGATAAAAGATGGATAGTTGGACTGTTATAATGATGCATGAATGAATGGACAGATATACGGATAGATGGATAGACATACAAATAGATGAATATATATATATATATATAGATGGATGGATGGACGGATGGATGGATAAATAGATGTACAAATGGATGATATATAGACGGATAGATAGATGGACGATGGATGGATAAATGGACAAATGGATGGATACATAGATGGGTGGATGGACAGATGGATGGATGGATATATAGATGGGTGGATAGATACTGTAGATGGATGGATGGGTGGATGGATATATAGATGGGTGGATAGATACTGTAGATGGATGGATGGATGGATATATAGATGGGTGGATAGATAGATGGACGGATGGATGGATGGGTGGATGGATATATAGATGGATGGATGAATAGATAGATGGACGGATGGATGGATAAATAGATGGACAAATGAATGGATATATAGATGGGTGGATAGATTGACAGATGGGTGGATTGATATATAGATGGACAGATGGATGGATATATAGATGGGTGGATAGATAGATGGACAGATGGATGGATGGGTGGATGAATATATAGATGGACAGATGGATGGATGGATATATAGATGGGTGGGTAGATAGATGGACAGATGGATGGCTGGATATATAGATGATGGATAGACAAAAGGATGGATAGTTGGATATACAGATGAACGGAAATATGGATGGATGGGTGTATACAGGAGATGGATGGATAGAGAGATGGACACATACAGATGGATGGATAGATAAAAGGATGGATGGATATACAGGTGGACAGATATACAGATGGATGGGATAGATGGACAGAAATACAGATGGATAGACAGATAGACAGATATAAAGATAGATGCATATTTATATATACAGAGCGATGGATATATTGATGGATAAAGGATGGATAGTTGGATATACAAATCAATAGAAATATGGATGGATGGATGGACTGTTATAAAGATGGATGAATGGATGGATAGATGGACAGATATACAAATGGACAGACAGATAAATAGATAAAGGTATAAACAGACAGACGGATAGATGACTGAGTGTAAATGCGTGAGCAGTAAGATGAGTAAAGTCTAATCTGTTTTCACTGTTAAGCATTTTTAACCGCTTTAAACCTCAATGATTAACAGGAGTGTGATCTGTCTGAACCCCAGATCCTGCAGCTCACATCAGATCAGATTCTGAGACAACATGGAGACCGTGGGCAGGTTCCAGGCCGGGGATTATGCGGTGTTTGCGTGTCTATTCGTGGTCTCCTCCGGCATCGGCGTCTTCTTCGCCATCAAGGAGAGAAATAAAGCCCCGTCCAAGGAGTTTCTGGTGGGGGGCCGTCAGATGTCCTGCGGGCCCGTGGCTCTGTCCCTCACCGCCAGCTTCATGTCTGCTGTGACCGTGATCGGTGCCCCTGCAGACGTCTATAGATTCGGGGCCTCGTATGTCATCTTCGGGGTCGCCTACACGTTTGTGGTGTTTTTTACGGCTGAGCTTTTCCTCCCCGTGTTTTATAGATCAGGAATCACCAGCACATATGAGGTATGGTATCTGTTTTTGGTAAGTGTTTTATGTTCACCCCTTACAAATCTCTCATTTAAATAAACTTATATTCTACAGGAAGCTTTACAATATTATATTTGTGCATATACACCGGTCCAAAGTTTGGGCTCAGTAGGATTTTTTAATGTTTTAAAATAAGCTTCTCCTGCTCACCAAGGCTGCATTTATTTAATCAGAAATGCAGCACACATTGTAATTTATATTGTAATTTAATTACATAATAATTTTATTTATCATTTACTCCAGTGATTTTAATGATGAATTTTCAGCTTCATTACTCCAGTCTTCAGAGTCACATGATCCTTCAGAAATCACTCTAATATCAATTATTATTATCATTCATTCATTCATTTTCTTTTCGGCTTAGTCCCTTTATTAATTCGGGGTCGTCACAGCGGAATGAACCGCCAACTTATCCAGCACATGTTTTACGCAGCGGATGCCCTTCCAGCTGCAACCCATCTCTGGGAAACACCCATCCACACTCAATCACACACATGCTACGGACAATTTTAGCCTACCCAATTCACCTGTACCGCATGTGTTTGGACTGTGGGGGAAACCCCGAGCAACCGGAGGAAACCCACACAAACGCGGGGAGAACATGCAAACTCCACACAGAAACGCCAACTGACCCAGCCGAGACTCGAACCAGCGACCTTCTTGCTGTGAGGCGACAGCACTACCTACTGCGCCACCGCGTCACCTTCACTCTAATATAAATTATTATTATTATTCATTCATTTTTTTTCCGGCTTAGTCCCTTTATTATTCTGGGGTCGCCACAGCGGAATGAACCGCCAACTTATCCAGCACATGTTTTACGCAGCGGATGCCCTTCAAGCTGCAACCCATCACTGGGAAACACCCATACACACTCATACACTAGGTACAATTTAGCTTATTCAATCACCTGTACTGCATGTCTTTGGACTGTGGGGGAAACCGGAAAACCCGGAGGAAACCCACACCAACATGGGGAGAACATGCAAACTCCACACAGAAACGCCAACTGACCCAGCCGAGGCTCGAACCAGCGACCTTCTTGCTGTGGGGCGACGGTGCTAACCACTGAGCCACCGTGTCTTCAACTGTATATATGTGACTCTGGACCATAAGCTGAATAAATAAGCTATGCATGGTTTGTTAGGGTTGGACAATATTTGCTCAAGATACAACTATTAGAACATCTAAATTATAGAAGGAGCTCGGGGTCTCAACATAAAACTCTGATGGGACAGCATGGTGGCTCAGTGGTTAGCACTGTGGCCTTACTGCAAGAAGGTTGCTGGTTCGAGTCCCAGCTGGGTCAGTTGGCGTTTCTGTGTGGAGTTTGCATGTTCTCCCTGTGGATTCCTTCCAGGTGCACAGTCCAAACACATGCGCTATAGGAGAATTGGATGATCTTAATTAGGTGTAGTGTATGAGTGTGTATGTGTGAAGGAGGGTGCATGGGTGTTTCCCAGTACTGGGTTGCAGCGGAAAGGGTGTAAAACATATGCTGGAATAGTTGTCGGTTCATTGACGTTCGTTGACGGCGACCCCTGATAAATACAGTAATGTCACAAATAAAATGGAAGTGTCATGCAGGAAATTCAGGGATAATCAGTTTATGATTGTTCTCTGTACTGGATATATTAAGGAAAACGTACTGGTAACCAGATTATAGATATTTACTGTGGCATATTTACAAATTTCTTTAATTATTAAGATAACGATCATTTTTTTTTACATGTAGAGGCTCTGTTGCGTTCTGATTTTCTTTTCCTCACAGTATTTGGAGTTGCGTTTCTGCAAGCTTGCTCGCGTCGCAGCCACTCTAATTTACATCATTCAGACGGTGAGTGTGATTAATCCTTCAAGCACTCGGAATAACACACTGTGTTTTCATGCTGACTGTTGTGTGTTTTGATCTCCTCAGATTCTCTACACTGGTGTGGTGGTTTATGCTCCTGCTTTAGCTCTCAATCAAGGTCAGTCTAAGATCATCACAGGGATATTGTGGAATAAACATATTGTGCACTTTAAAGCTGGCGATTCATTTAAAGGAGACCTATAATGCCCCTTTTAACAACATGTAAAATAAGTCTCAGGTGTCTCTAGAGTGTGTGAAGTGAAGTTTCAGCTCAAAATACCACACTAATAACTCTCTGAAACTGACCCTTTTAGGCTTTGATTCTAATTGTGGCGTTTTGGTGACTGTCGCTTTAAATTTAAATGAGATTGTGCTCTTTTCAAAAGAGGGCGGAGGTACAAATGCCTGTGTGTCAGCATAGTGGCTGATAACTCTCAAAGTGAAGTTTATTTATAAACTAATTTCGAGAGGATCACGTGCTTGTGATTGCTTGCAGCCGGCCCCGCATTATTCAATTTGTGATTTACTAATCAGATGATTCCTAAGTCACTGACTACGTTTACATGGACACCAATAATTCGATTTTAATGTGATTAAGACAATACTCTGATTAAGAGTCTACCATGTAAACAGCGATTTTCGATTAATTTAATCAGATTAGGGTCATAATCGAACTAAAGAGAAATCGAATTAAGACATGTGGATTATGCCGATTTTAGTCGCATTATTAAAGTGCAGTATATACATGTAAACACCTTAATCGAAATATTACCCTCATGTAGGACTTTAAGCCGCTTTTTCCAACAGGGTAGTCCACACACACACACCCAGACATACACACACACGCACGGCTGATTGACACTTTGCACCTACCGAGTCAGTGCAGACCACAGACAACTGCATCGTGAAATGCGGAGGGTTTTTTTTTCTTCCCTTCAGCATGCGGTATGAACTTCCATAAAACAACTCTTCCAGCAGTTCATAGTTGCATCCAATATCTCGTTTGTCACGGTGGGCTTGCATGACATGTTCGTGAATGAAAGTTAAAGTGCCAAACTGCAGTTAAAGTCGACAAATTAAAAATGAAACACCCGAAATTACATGAAACGCCAGAGGAAATGCGGATAGCGCGGTGACGCAATGACGTTAATCGAACTATGTGCTGTAACATGTAAAACGCGATCATGAAAGTAACACTCAAAAAGCAACTCATGTAAACACCTTAATCATATTATTATCTTAATTAGATTAAAGCAAATAATTCGATTACTGATGTCCATGTAAACGTAGTCACTGTAAATACCCTAAGTTCCATATTACAGTCATCTTTGTTTTGAAGAATCCCCCCTTCCACCCCTACGCCTCCTCCTTTCCTAGATGGGTGGCACGGTGATCCAGTGGTTAGCACTGTTGCCTCACAGCAAGAACGTCACTGGTTCTAGTCCTTACCAGGCCAGCTGACGTTTCTGTGTGGAGTTTCTCGTTCTCCCCATGCTCACGTGGATTTTCCCCGGTTTCCTCCCACCGTCCAAAAACATACAACTTAAGTTAATTGATCCAAATCGGCACCATAGACGTGCTCCTAGTAAGTAGTTATCTCTTAAGAGCGATTACTATCTGTTCATTAGCTACTACAGCAGGGGAGTTCTCCAGATCTACCGGAGCTCAAACTCCCCTCTCGCCTTGCAAACGGGAGGGACCCCCGGGCTCGAGGATCTTATGAGCTCAGGGCTCTCTCCTGGGACAGCATGCCAAACACGCTTTATATACAATCATCAGCTAAGTGTGAACTCTTGAAACTCTAATGGCTGCTTCTCACTCAGGGCTGTTTATGCTAATTATCAGGGCTTGTGGCCGAGGTTTTCCCCTTTGTTTAGCCGCATTTTAGAGAATTGGTATGTTATTATAAATACTGTGTAGCTTAAAAATTTAATCATTAATGTCTTAATGAGAGGGAGACTGTCAACAACACTCCTCATGTTAACCATTAATGTTTATAATTAGCATGCTAGGCTAATGAGTCCGTGAAAAAAAGATAGTGAACACTTATTCATGTAGTTCAGACTCACACATGAAGGAAAAATACAACTAATTAATAACAAATTAGCCAATGATTTTAGCATATTAACATGGAAAACTGTTTGATGTATAAGCTGTTTTCTCCATATTTATGTGTGGTTTTCCTCCATCAGTGACAGGATTTGATCTTTGGGGATCTATATTTGCCACCGGCATTGTCTGCACTTTTTACTGCACACTGGTGAGTGATCAATGAAGGCTTATACATATATTTATTACAATTGATCTATATTTATTGTTAGAAATGTGTCCTAAATGGTTGGTTGTTAAATGTTCTGCTTATTAGGATTTATTATTTTTTATAATTGTATAATTATAATTATTATTTAATCATTACTGTCATGTCATTTTTAACAATCAATTCACGCCAATAAAGCAAGTTTTAATTGAATAAATTCAGACATAATTTGATTATGATAATAATAAGCATTATGATGGTGCTGTGAATTTGGATGTGATATTGCGTTAGTTGGAATTACACTTCTCAGCAGGGGCGGACTGGGACAGCATTTTCACCCGGGACAAGTTATTGAAGATAAGGCCAAAGTAAGGAGCGGGGGTTTGGGCGAGGTGGATGCAGAGGTGTGATGTTTACGGAAAGGGGGTTGGGGGGTTGGGGGGGGGGATGACCGTCCCTATGGCCAGTCCACCCCTGCTCCTCAGCCTCCCTGGGAAAGTCTATGCCAGGGTATGGTCGATGGTTGAATCCAGGAACATGTGGTTTTTGTCCGGGCCGTGGTACACTGTACCAGCTCTATACCTTCACCAGGTTACTCGAGGGCTCATGGGAGTATGCCCAACCAGTCCACTTGTGTTTTGTGGACTTGGAGAAGGCATTCGACCGTGTCCCTTGGGGCATATGGGGTCACAGGCGCTCTGTTAAGGGCTGTCTCATTCCTGTATGAACAGAGCAGTCTGGTTCGCATTGCCGGCAATAAGTCAGACTTGTTTCCAGTGCCTGTTGGACTCCAGCAGGGCTGCCCCTTGTCACCAATTCTGTTCATCATTTTTATGGACAGAATTTCAAAGCACAGCCTTGGGCTGGAGGGGGTCCGGTTTGGGGACCACAGTCTCATTTCTGTTATTCGCGGACGATGTTGTTCTGTTGGCTTCATCGAACTTGGGCCTTCAGCATGCACTGAGGTGGTTTGCTGCCAAGTGTGACGTAGCTGGGATGAGAATCAGCACCTCCAAGTCCGAGGCCATGGTGCTCCACCGGAAAAAGGTGGTTTGCCATCTCCAGCATGGAGAAAAGTACCTACTCCAGGTGGAGGAGTTCAAGTATCTTGGGGTTTTGTTCACCAGTGAGGGAAGGATGGAGCGTGAGATTGACAGGTGGATCAGTGCAGTGGCAGCAGTAATGCGGTTGATGTATCGGTCCATTGTGGTAAAGAAGGAGCTGAGCCGGAAGGCAAAGCTTTCAATTTACTGGTCAATCTACATTCCTGCTCTCACCTATGGTCATGAGCTTTGGAGGACACTCATTTCGGCCGCTTGTATCTGAGATCTTGTCCTTTTGGATATGACCCAGAGGGTGGCAGGGCGCACCATTATAGATAGGGTAAGGAGCTCGGTCACCCGGGAGGAGCTCGGAGTAGAGCCGCTGCTCCTCCACATCGAGAGAAGAAGATCCAGGACACGCTGGAGGGACTATGTCTCTTGGCTGGCCTGGGAACGCCTCGGGATCCCCCCGGAGGAGCTGGAGGAAGTGTCTGGGGAGAGGGAATCTGGGGTTCTTTTCTAAGACTGCTGCCCCCGCGATCCGACCCCGGAAAAGCAGAAGCAAATGAATGATTGAATGATTGATATTGTGTTAATTATTGCTGATTTTTTCTGTTGATTATGGTTATTTTTGTGGTTATGATGATGATGATGATGATGGATTGGGATCATTCACGGGTAATACTGTTAATATAAAAATATTCAACTAAAGAGACTTTATATAAAGCATTTCACTTCCTGGATTGTCAGATGAAGAGACTTTCAGGAAATCTGAAACGGGTTTGTGGCCACATTCACACATGTGGAAATGTGTTTTTAGTTTCTTCATATCCAGCAAGTTCTGGTGCGTTTCATGAGAGCTGAAGTGTGTGACTGTGTCCGACTGGTGAAATATCACTGTGTGTTTAATTCTGTGTTTGGATTCTTGTGATTGGGCCGTTATGATGGGTGGATGGAGATCAGACAGAAACACTGTCTGTGTGTATGTGTGTGTGTGTGCGCGCACTTTTTTGGGTGTATGTGTGTGAGAGCATCCTCATGTGCATGTGTGTGTTTGTGCATGTGTGCTCTTATCTGAGTGTGTGTGCATGTGTGTGTTTGTGCATGTGTGCTCTTATCTGAGTGTGTGTGCATATTTGTTTGCGTATGTATGTGCGTGTACTTGTAACGTGTGCGTTCGTGCATTTGTGCTCGTGTGTGTGTCTGTGTGTATGTTTGTGTATGCATGCACCTGTGTATTTATGTTCTTGTGTGGGTTTTGCATGTGTGTGTGTGTGTGTGTGCATGTATGACTACTGGTGTGTGCTTGTATGTATGCGTGTGTGCATGTTTGTTTATACATGCGCTCGTGTGTGTGTGTGTACTTATGTGTGGCTTTGTGTGCATGCACATATGAGTGTGTGTGCATGTTTGTGTTTGCATGCGTTTGTCAGTGTTTGTGTGTGTGGATATGAGTGTACTTTTGTGTGTTTGTGCGCACCTCTGTGTCTGCATTCTTGTATGTGAGAGCATCCTCATGTGCATGTTTGTTTGTGTATCCATGTGCATGTGTGTGTGGCTTTGTGCATGCACTTATGAGTGTGTGTGTGTGTGTGCATGCTGATGTTTGCATGTGCTTGTCAGTATTTGTGTGTGCTTATGTGTGTTTGTGTGCATCTCTATCTGCGTTCTTGTATGTGAGAGCATCCTCATGTGCATGTGTGTGTACTTGCATGCGTGTGCTTGTGTGTACCTGTGTGTGTATGCTTGTGTGAGTTTGTGCATGTTTGTTACTTTGTTTGTGTATGAATGTTCGCTTATGTGTGTGTGATCCTGGTGTTCGTCACATTGTGGGGGCCACAATGTCCCCAGAAGTATAGCAATACCAGTCATTTTTGCCTTGAGGTCTTTTTTAGGTCCCCATGAGCAAAATGTCTTATAAATATCTAGAATTAAATATTTGACCATGTAAAAATCCAGATTGTTCCCTGTGATGTGTGTTTAGACAGACACAATAAACACTGTAGAAACATCATCACAGATATGAAGAGTCCCCATGAAACATGCCTGTGTGTGTGTGTGTGTGTGTGCTCAGGGTGGGCTTAAGGCTGTGGTGTGGACCGATGCCTTCCAGATGGTGGTGATGGTGGTGGGCTTCCTCACTGTGCTGATCCAGGGTTCGAGTCGAGCCGGAGGGATCGAGAATGTCTGGAGCACCGCTCACACTGGAGGACGATTGCAGGTCTTCGAGTAGGTTCAGGAAATGCAGACACAAACACACTGCAATCATGTTTTACAGCAACATGTCCCCAAATAATGAAAGATTACTGACTGCTCTGGTGTACATAAAGGAATATATCTGCTATGAATTGAACTATATCGTTTCTATAGACACAACAAAAACTCTAAACAAACAGTGATCCATATAAATATATTTTATTTGTCATTCTCAATGATTTTTAGGATTGTAGCCCTCATTGAGCCAAGTCTTTTCAGTCTAAAACCTTTTTTGTTCTTTTAATTTTATACATTTTCTTGCTTCAAATGGAAGTTTGCAATGTTTCTGACGCTTTGTACCATGTTAAATCGCTGTTGTTTGCAGCTTCGATGTGAGTCCGCTCAGGAGACACACGTTCTGGACGCTCAGTGTCGGAGGAACCTTCACCTGGTTGGGGATTTATGGAGTAAACCAGTCCACAATCCAGAGATGCATCTCGTGTAAAACAGAAGGTCACGCACGCTGGTGAGCGCTCACTATCTGCTCATGCATAGACTGAAGGAGAAAACTGAAATGACATTAATATGGTTTAACATTAATTACAACTCTGATGTATATATAAAAAAATAACGTTTCATACTGTATATACACTCACCGGCCACTTTATTAGGTACTTACTAGTACCGGGTTGGACCCCTTTTGCCTTCAGAACTGCCTTAATCCTTCATGCCATGGATTCAACAAGGTACTGGAAATATTCCTCAGAGATTTTGCTCCATATTGATATGATAGCATCACACAGTTGCTGCAGATTTGTCAGCTGCACATCCATGATGTGAACCTCCCCTTCCACCACATCCCAAAGGTGCTCTATTGGATTGAGTTATGGTGACTGTGGAGGCCATTTGAGTACAGTGAACTGTGATGTTCAAGAAACCAGTCTGAGATGATTGGCGCTTTATGACATGGTGTGTTATCCTGCTGGAAGTAGCCATCAGAAGATGGAGACACTGTGGTCATAAAGGGATGGACATGGTCAGCAACAATACTCAGGTAGGCTGTGGCGTTGACACGATGCTCAATTGTTACTAATGGACCCAAAGTGTGCCAAGAAAATCTCCCCCACACCATTACACCACCACCACCAGCCTGAACCGCTGATACAAGGCAGGATGGATCCATGCTTTCATGTTGTTGAGGCCAAATTCTGAGCCGACCATCCGAATGTGGCAGCAGAAATGGAGACTCATCAGACCAGGCAACGTTTCTCCAATCTTCTATTGTCCAGTTTTGGTGAGCCTGTGTGAATTGTAGCCTCAGTTTCCTGTTCTTAGCTGACAGGAGCGGCACCCGGTGTGGTCTTCTGCTGCTGTAGCCCATCCGCCTCAAGGTTGGACGTGTTGTGTGTTCAGAGATGCTCTTCTGCAGACCTCGGTTGTAACGAGTGCTTATTTGATTTACTGTTGCCTTTCTATCAGCTGGAACCAGTCTGGCCATTCTCCTCTGACCTCTGGCATCAACAAGGCATTTGCGCACACAGAACTGCCGCTCACTGGATATTTCCTCTTTGTCGGACCATTCTCTGTAAACCCTAGAGATGGTTGTGCGTGAAAATCCCAGTAGATCAGCAGTTTCTGAAATACTCAGAGCAGCCCGTCTGGCACCAACAACCCCGTCACGTTCAAAGTCACTTAAATCCCCTTTCTTCCCCATTCTGATGCTCAGTTTGAACTGCAGCTGATCGTCATGACCATGTCTACATGCCTAAATGCATTGAGTTGCTGCCATGTGATTGGCTGATTAGAAATTTGCGTTAACGAGCAGTTGGACAGGTGTACCTAATATAGTGGCCGGTGAGTGAATGTAGACTGTAATAACAGAAAGTTGATGTGGAGTGTCTGTTTTCAGGGCTCTGTATCTGAATCTGTTGGGTCTGTGGATTATTCTGTTCTGCGCTGTGGTTTCTGGCCTGATCATGTACTCTTATTACTCTCACTGCGACCCCTGGTCATCCGGACTGATCTCTGCGCCAGATCAGGTGATGCTCGACTCTTTAACTATAATTTCTAGCATATGATCATCATAATTAAACATTAGGAGATCGACATTTCCCTCCCTGTACTGTATGTGTGAGGTCTGTTAATAATACAGTGGTCTTATTGATGTTGTGTTTGTGTCTTCTTCAGCTCATGCCATATTTTGTGATGGAAATCCTGGGTGCGTTTCCGGGACTGCCGGGGTTATTTGTGGCCTGTGCCTTCAGCGGGACTCTGAGGTAAAGTTTAGTGACTTTCTGACAACTTCACAATAACTTCCCATTTAAAAAAATATATAGTAATTTATAGTTGGTACTATAGTGTTTCTGAACCCTACTATAATAAAATCCTTGAGATCAAGTTGTTATGGTAAAAACATGTTAATAAATGACCCAGTACTGTAGTTTTCTACAACTACAGGGTATATTGTACTACAATAATACACCAGTTTACTGTAGTAAAAACTAAATTATACTACAGTATCTATTACAGTTTATCAGTCCACTATAGTTAACAGCCACAGCTATAGCCATATCACCCTGCAGCCCAAGAGCGGTTACTCGCTGTAGTTAAGCAGGGCTGAGCCTGGTCAGTACCTGGATGGGAGACCACATGGGAAAGCTAGGTTGCTGCTGGAAGTGGTGTTAGTGAGGCCAGCAGGGGGCGCTCAACCTGTGGTCTGTGTGAGTCCTAATAGCCTAATGAAAATATTCCTCAGAGATTTTGCTCCATATTGACATGATAGCATCACGCAGTTGCTGCAGATTTGTCGGCTGATGCCAATCTCCCATTCCACCACATCCCAAAGGTGCTCTATTGGATTGAGATCTGGTGACTGTGGAGGCCATGAGTACAGTGAACTCATTGTCATGTTCAAGAAACCAGACTCGTGTCTTTACCAGACTCGGGCAGCCTCTCCTTTCACTCTGCCCTGAAGCCCCAGCTGGCCTTCTTTGGCCCAAGGTATTTTCGGCGGGCCAAAAAAAGGCCGACCGCTGGCACAGAGGAAGCCCCACTGTGGCCCGATCAGGCCTCGGGTGTGACAGTGGATACACGACTGGCCCTGGCTCGCCCTGGCACTCTCGCTTTAGGCGCGATAATGGAATTGCGGCTAATGTGAGTGTCCCACTTCAAGTTCTGAGAGATGGTGGTGCCCAGGAAACTGAATGACTCCACTGCTGCCACAATGCTGTCCATGATGCTCAGTGGGGGGAGAGCAGGGGGGTTTCTCCTGAAGTCCACTATCATCTCCACTGTTTTGAGTGTGTTTAGCTCCATGTTGTTGTGACTCGAGCTCCTTAACCTCCTCTCTGTAAGCAGACTCGTCACCGTGCTGAATGAGGCCAATAAATGTGGTGTCGTCTGCAAACTTCAGGAGCTTGACAGAGGAGTCCTTTCAAGTGCAGTCATTCCTGTAAAAGCAGAGGGGAGAGGACACACCCTCTGGGGGGCGCCAGTGCTGATTGTGCAAGTACTGGATGAGAATTTTCCCAGCTTCACCAGCTGCTGCCTGTCCGTTAGGAAGCTGTTGATCCACTGACAGACAGAGGTGGGCACGGAGAGCTGAGTTAATTTGGGCAGGAGAAGTTTTGGGATGATAGTGTTAAATGCCGAGCTGAAGTCAACAAACAAGATCCTCACATAGGTCCCTGGTCTGTCTAGGTGTTGCAGAACATAATGCAGTCCCATATTGACTGCATCATCCACAGACCTGTTTGCTCTGTATGCAAACTGAAGAGAGTCCAGTGAGGATTCAGGGCCAGCACCAGTTTTTCTAAAGCCTTCATGACCACAGATGTCAGTACCACCGGTCTGTAGTCATTTAGTCCTGTGAGTTTGGCTGTCTTTGGGATGGGGATGAACATTTGAAGCAGGAGGGCACTTCACACAGCTCCAGTGATCTGTTGAAGATCAGCGTGAAGATGGGGGCCTGTTTATTTTAGACAGGCTGGTTATTATATTACAAAATGTAATATAATAATGCATTTAATATGCATATGCACATCTAAGCATTTCTATCTACTGGTTTATAATGCAATATTAAAAAAACTGTTAAATTATGTGGATAGAAACACAGCTATATTGACTTTAGAGACAGAAAAGGTATATATTCATTCCTCTACGGTATGTAAAAGATACTTCCAGTATAGTTAGTGAATAAATAATGACAGTATTTTCATTTTTTTGTTGAACAATCCTAAATGTTTATTATTTGTCATAGCTGATCAGTATTGAGTACAGAAACGCCTTGTTGTTCTGCTTCTGCTTTTCAGCACAGTAGCTGCCAGTATCAATGCTTTGGCCACAGTGATGTACGAGGACTTTGTGAGCCAGTGTTTCCCAGATCTGTCCAACCGAGCGGCCAGCTGGATCAGCAAAGCGCTCTGTAAGTACATCTCACTTTCCTCAGGACATCCACACACTCATAAAGAGGACATTGATCCTGTCGTTTGGCATTAGAGCAGATTTAATCAGCGCAATAGACTCGTCATAATCAATCACAGCCAGGGCAGAAATGAAAGAGCTGCGAGGTCTGTTTATTCTGAATGAAAAGCTGACAGATCTGCAAGAGGTTGATGCTTTTAGGAGGCTAAAGTAGGTCAATAAAGAAGTAAAGTGAGCCAAAATTATAGCTCAGCAGCTCAAGGAGGTTTTAAACACGTACAACTCAGAATTAATGATAACATCACTTCACATTTAAGAGTTCATCCAAAAATTTAAATGACTAAATAATTTACTTCTTTATGTGCTGTTGGGGTTGTTTTCATCCACTCTGGGGTGATTTTGAGCCTTAATTTGTGTTTCAGAGAAAGTTTGCTAACAAATATTATTTTGACACATATTTTGGGAAATTGTTTTTAAAGTTTACACTCTGTAAATTGACTCCCCTTTCGTTATGTTGGGGGCTGATTTTGCCCCATTGACTTTCACATTTTTGGATTGCAAAGCCTTGTACTCTACCTGACAAAAGTCTTGTCGTGGATCCCAGCTGTAAGAGCAACAAATAATAACTTCTACTGTAGTTGATCATTTGGAAAAGTGTTAGAAGGTGGATTTATCTGCTGAATCCTCTGTTGAGCTGCATCCCAATCATCACAAATACTGCAGAAGACCTACTGGAACCCACAGGGACACAAGATTCTCACAGAAATCAGTCAAGTTTGGTGAAGGAAAAGTCATGGTTTGGGGTTCCATTCAGTATGGGGGCGTGCGAGAGATCTGCAGAGTGGATGATCAACATCAACAGCCTGAGGTATCAAGACATTTGTGCTGCCCATTACATTACAAACCACAGGAGAGGGACAATTCTCCAGCAGGATAGCGCTCCTTCTCATACTTCAGCCTCCACATCAAAGCTCCTGAAAGCAAAGAAGGTCAAGGTGCTGGCCAGCCCAGTCACCAGACATCAACATTATTGAGCATGTCTGGGGTAAAATGGAGAAGGCGTTGAAGATGAATCCAAAGAATCTTGATGAACTCTGGGAGTCATTGCAGAGATGTATGATGCAGTCCTCCAAGCTCATGATGGAGTCAGACACAATATTCATTCTGTTTCCACTGCAGCATGACTTTATATTCTATACTGGACATTATTTCTGTTCAGAGACTTTTGTCTAAGTAAAGTCAGACCTTACTGTCCCTAATGAAATCATTAATAATCAAGGCATGATAATATTTTATTGTGGTCAAATAAGCGTCATCTAGAGGTGTTTACCTTTCATATAAGACACTTCTGATACCAAATGATCAACTCGAAGTCCAGTTATCATTTGGGGTTTCTAAAACTTAGATAGGCGACAAGAGAATCATGCATTCTTGATTGTTGGTGGTTTTCCCTGTTGGGAAGAGCTACAATTTGTAAAAAGAGAACTTAGAAATACCTTTAACTTGTGGTCCTGTAGTGTTTTTGAGTGAAAAATACACAAAGCAAACAATAAATAGTGAGACTGTCCACATTTTCTTTTAAACTTTTGCAATGAAAACAACAATTTAATCAAATAAAACTTAAAATAATAACAATAAATACAATAATAATAATAATATTAACTGGATCCAATCAAATCAAATTGAGTGAAAATATGTAATAATGGGTTGCCAGTTATGCTAAAAATCACCCCTATGGATGTTTGCTTGTTTGTTTTCTCTGTCAGGTGTGGTGTTTGGTGTGGCCTGCACTACTATGGCCGTGGCGGCATCATACATGGGAGGAATTGTGCAGGTAAAGTTTGTCTCAAACAGCCTCTGATTATCTGGCCTGCACAATATATAGTTTCAGCATCGATATCGCAATGTGTGCGCATCTGCAATAGTCACATCGCAAGAAATGCAACGTTGAGTCTGAATTATAGTTGACCAGGAGCCAAAGAACATGTGATTTTTAGCTTAACCATAACAAGGTGAACGTTCATCATATGCATGTGTTTTTGAGGACTTTAAAGAGTTTAAAACATTTGGGCACAAAATAATTCAGATATTATGAGGTGTAACAAAGCTTAAATGCATTTATTTAAATGATTTATGCAGAAAAAAAGGTTTCTAGTTTCTAGTCCAAATATACCCTTTCAAAGTCAAAATAAGACTTACCCCAGTGGCAGATAATTTTTTTTTTTATTTTAAGCAAAAACAAAACAACATTTTTTTTTTTAGATATTTGGACTAGAAACGAGTCAAAACAAAGTAGGAAAAGCATTGTGATTACTCAGTTCCTATACCTGAACACGGTTAGTGAGTCTGTGTTCACATAGCAAT
Organism: Danio kyathit; assembly: GCA_903798195.1. NCBI lineage: Eukaryota > Metazoa > Chordata > Actinopteri > Cypriniformes > Danionidae > Danio > Danio kyathit. The sequence goes on from LR812543.1 coordinate 43,124,295, forward strand.
ATTTATCAAAGAAAAAATTAAATATTGCATTATCAGATTTTTTCCAATATCATGCAGTCAGCATCCATTTCCACTCAGTTTCCCCTCACAGTGTGTGTTTTCTGCTTTTGTCCCTCAGGCGGCTCTCAGTATCCATGGCATGTGCGGAGGGCCGGTGCTGGGCCTGTTTTCTCTGGGAATCCTGTTTCCATTCACTAATCTAAAGGTCAGGACTTGGCAAAAAACAACAACAACATCTCGTTCAGTCACGAAACTCAAGATTATGGGTTTTGTGTTCACTCAACACAAAAGTACACAAAAAACAAACACACAAAAAAAAACGCTCTTCTTGTTTTGTTTTTAGTCCAATTACCTAAAATATCTTAAACCAAGAAGCAAGGATAATATTCTGAAACAGCAAGTCAAAATTTAGTTACTTTTTAGTTGTTTTTTTTTACAAAAACAAGAAAATAATCTGCCAATGGTGTAAAATAGTCTATTTTAAGCTAAAAGTATTTTACTTGCACCATTGGCAGATTATTTGGCTTGTTTTAAGGAGAAACTCGATTTATTTTGACTTACTATTTCTAAAAACATAACAAAATATTTGCACTAGCAAATGCTTCTTGATTTAAGAATTTTTGGATATTTGGAACAGAAACAAGACAAAAACTAAAGTCTAAGGGTCCTATCATACACCCGGCGCAATATGCCGCAAGACGTGTTTGCCATGATTTGTTGTAATTTTCCCGCCACATTTGTTTAAATAGTAAATCCATTTGCACCACTTTGTGGACTCATGAGTGCATTGTTGGAGCGTTGCTAAAATAGACTGTGCAATAGACCAGCTGAAAGCAGGTCTAGAGTCCAGCGCAGAGCGCGTTAGTTGTGCGCCTCCCTTACACATTGCTTAAAACACACAGGGTGTACAGCAATACAGAAAAATCTTTACAAATGAAAAAGAATTAAAGGATTAAAATATTACAAAAATGATTATTTTCTACATCAATATAAACACCACTGCCTCCATGCCTTCTTCACCTCGGGGGGCTTTTTTAGTTTATTCATGACAATTTGATTTTGTATATTGTTATTATTATTAGCAGTATTATTTATTATCTGCACATTTATAATTGTTTTATTAAAAACCAACTTGGATTTGTTCACCTGTGGGCTTTAGGACCATATGGGGCACAGGACGCGTGTTTGGATATAACTCAGTTGTTTGACCACACTTCATTATTATTGTTCATTTATTCCTTTGCTGGAAATTAGAACTGAATTGGGAAATAGTTTTGAAACATCTTTGCACTTAACAAAGGAAATTAAATATGTGGGCTAATGGATGTCTGTGCGTACAACACCGTTTCCTTATCCACGAACGAGAGAAAAGTAAAGTAAAGAGGCTGAATGGAGGAGACTCGTTCTTTATCCTCGCGCTGCAGATGCTCTGTTTAACTGTTTTCTCGCTAGTGAAGAGTTCAGTTTTTACACTTATAAAGTCCGCCATGTAAATAGCGAATGCCCCATGGCACCACGCAACTGACTTAAAGGGAATGGGAGATAAGACTAAATGGTTTAATGCACGTTATGCTCAAAACACACCCAGAACTCATGAAGAATAAGCACAACCCTGTTAGACCATGCGCTTCACTATAATCTTCCATGTGTAGCTGCTTTGACACAATCTACATTGTAAAAGCGCTATACAAATAAAGATGAATAGAATTGAATGTGCCGGGTCACAAATCATATTTTTTAATCCTTAAAATAGCAGAAGTGGATTCAGACACGCCCTTAATGCTTTTGCGCCATGAGCTTTAGACTTTGCGCCTAGATCATTAAAATAGAGCCCTAAGTCTCTAAAGTCAAAACTAATCAAGATTTTCCTTAAAACAAGCAAAATAATCTTGTTTTTGCTTTGAAAATTTTTTATTTCGCTTACCCCAATGGCGGATTATTTTAATTGGTTTGTAAGAGAAAGAAAAATCCCTATTTTCACATTATTTCTTGTCTATTAACTCATCTAGAAAACACTTCTTAATTTAAGATGTTTTAGACTATGTTTTTGTGCAGTGCATAAATCTTACTTCAGACCTCCACGTGTCTAGATCTGCTACGGGACTCTTACATTCGTGGTCTTTCTCTTTAGGGGGCAGTTGGGGGTCTGATTGTGGGCATCGCTCTCTCGTTCTGGGTCGGCGTGGGGGCTTTCATTTACCCAGCACCCAGCAATAACACCCATGCTCTGGAACTCAACACTGCAGGCTGCAACATCACAGCTGCTGCATTTGACCCAACATCTGCCACAGTGACCCAGCTCACCTCAGACAGGTGCAGTATCAGCGCTGAAGCCACAACACTGGAAAATACATTTAAAAGCAACTTTCTGGAAGCACAAGTGCGTGTTAAACCATTAGCATAATATTAGACTAGATATTGTTTAAGAGACTTCTATACAGCTTAAAGTGACATTTAAAGGCTTAACTAGGTAATTAGAGTAAAGTTAGGGTAATTAGGCAAGTCATTGTATAACAGTGGTTTGTTCTAGAGACAATCCAAAACAAATATTGCTTAAGGGGGCTAATAATATTGACCTTAAAAACAATTAAAACTGCTTTTATTCTAGCCGAAATAAAACATATAAGACTTTCTCCAGAAGAAAAAAATATTAGAGGAAATACTGTGAACAATTCCTGCATCTGTTAAACATCATTTGAAAAGGAAGAGAGCGAATAATTCTTCAGCTGTATTAGGGATGGGCGATATGGCCTAAAATCCATATTGCGATATACATTGCAGCCTCTTGCGATAACGATATATATTGCGATATATAAATTATAATAGAAGCATTTCAGAACAGGTTACATAGACCCTTAGGAAAGCCAAACTGCTATTTTTTTTTTAAAGAAATAAAGAAACGTTGCATGTCGTTTGAGAACATTTATTGTGCAAAAGCAAAACTGTAATTAAACAACACAATGTTGCAGATAAATAAACTAAATGTAGTGCCTTTCTGAAAGAAAGACTTTTCTTTTAAGTCCTTGGTTCCTAAATGGCAAGTTGCAGAGAACAAAAAAAACTGGTGTCTTTTTAGTTAAGGAACTTACACTGTACTGAAAATACTTCCAGTATTAAAAAGTCAAATAAAATTGTGTATTGCAGATACTTTAAATAAAAACATATTTCTAACCTGCAGCCTAAGGTAACACATTTGATTTTAAACATTTTGTTCTCCTAATGAAATCAAAACTGGTGTCTTGATCTGCTCTCTCTCTGTCTGCTGTAGTGTTGGTGCTGCTGAGAGATTGAGACGCACCAGACAAAGTTTGCTTATAAAGTAATGCTAAAATTAATACAATTAATATCGAAAGCAGATTCTTGGACATGTCCGGGGAAAAGAGAATGTATTGTCACACCAAATAATGAGCTGGATCCGTCTATTTAGTCTTCGCGCTCTTCTCAAAGCTGCTCCCAAATCAGAACAACAGTTCTGTATCCAGCGCGATACAGCGCGTCTCTGTGGTGGGTCTGCATGCAGAGCATGCGAGCGAGTTTGTGCCAGAGTGTTCTCAGTTTCTCGCGAACACAGAACCGGGCCGCCCCAATAATATATCGGCCGCCCAGGTAAAATCTGTGTGGAAGGCACTGATGTTCACTAGACAAGCCACAATATGCCATGCATGAGGCTCGCAAGTTGTGCGACACGCCGCCATTCGGTGCCATGCGTTGCTTAGTGCTGTTGTTGCTGTTGCTCTTAATTTCGCAGGTAGATTGCGTCATCAAACATGTATTATCGCGATAGTGCAATAGAATTAGAATCTCTATCGTAGGCCAATTTTGTATCGTTTATATCGCATATCGTTTTTATCGCCCATTACTAAGCTGTATGTTTTTCCGAGGAATATCAGGGATTTTTGTCTGTCGCTTTAAATTTTAGGCTGTTTCTCAATGTGTTCTTGTCTGTACTTGCTTTCTTCTGTCCTCGTGAAACGTCATCAATCATCACTGAAGAACTGTTCCAACTCAAAGTCCACATCTTGCCATGTGCAGATAAAAATTCCTGGATGTGTACTTGCTCCGCCCCTGAATATAATGCATTGAGTGGTGACTTGTGCAAACTTGCGAAGCACAGGTATCCCAGAACGCATTGCAGCCTAACCAGCGAAAGCTAATGGCGGATGAGAAAATCCGCATGATTTCAAAAATACTCCCCTGTTGTGTCAAAATAAAGTTTTAAGAGTTTTTCAGGCGAGAATGTAGTTGTTTACAACTCGAATCGGCAGTTTATTCACAAAGACAGCGCGTCCATGAAGATGTGCCTCAGCTTATTTAATTCAATTCAGCTTTATTTCTATAGCACTTTTAGATGTAGATTGTGTCAAAGCAGCTTAACTTAGAAGATTATAGTGGATTGAAACAGTGTCAGTTCAGTTTTCATTGTTGAAGTTCAGTTCAGTGTGGTTTAATATTCACTGCTGAGTTCAAACACTGAAGAGTAATCCATCGATGCGCAGCTCTACAAGTCCCGAACCATGCAAGCCAGTGGCGACAGCGGCGAGGAACAAACTTCACCAAGTGGCGAAAGTGAAGGATAAAAACCTTGAGAGAAGACTCGTCTGTCCCTGGAGGTCACAGGAATCAGTCTCATGCTCTCCACTCCTTCATGACTACCACAGCAGCTGCTCAGGATACGGCCTGGTCCGGGATTATGGAAACCGTGGGATCATCTCTTCACAGGTCATGGATTGCATCAGTGGCGCTGCATAATGTCTGGGGGTCTCGGGATGAGTATTCCCAGGTGGAAATAGAGAATAATTAGCGTAGCTGCTGTTGATAGTGTATATAAACGAGATGTGTGGAGCACACTCATGCGTCATACATCTATGTGATGCATTGAGTGTATGCTTTGCTAAAAAGATAGGTCTTTAATCTAGTGTTGAACTGCGAGAGTGTGTCTGAGCCTCGAACATTATCAGGAAGGCTATTCCAGAATTTAGGGGCCATAAATGAGAAGGCTCGACCTCCTTTAGTGGACTTTGCCTATTCTAGGTACTACCAGAAGCCCTGAGTTTGAGATCTTAAAGAGCGGGTTGGATTGTAGCGAGACAGGAGGTTGGTTAGATAAACAGAAGCTCGATTATTTAAGGCTTTATAGGTGAGAAGCAATATTTTATAATCAATACCAAACTTAACAGGCAGCCAGTGTAAAGGCCGTCACACACCAGATGCGCCGCTCAGCGCCTCGCACATGACAGTTGAAAGTATCGCACACCAGACGTGCACATTTGCAGGCTATTTAAAACAAAACTAGGCAGATGACGCTCTGTGGCGCGGCAGAAATATGAACAGTGTCCGGAGTCGTGGCGTCGGTGTGTGTACCCTAATAGAAATTTATGTTTAGAATTCTGAAATGCGTGGCGCTGAGCGGCGCTTCTGGTGTGCGACCTGCTTAAGGAAACCTTACAGGTTTTCAGCATTCTTAAAAATATCTTCTTTGGTGTGCAACAGAATAAAGAAACTCATAGCTTTGGAACCACACTAAGTCAGTTTTCATTTTTAAGTGACTGTCCCTTTAAGAGTGGGAGCCCCTGCATAAGATAGAGTTATCCTTGAATGGTGTATTAATTTAAATGCCAGTCTTATTTTTATGTAATCATGCTGTGGTAATGCGGTTTCATTATGAGATGCTAAAATGTGACTGATCTGTGGTGTTCAGGAATTGGCTGGCGGATTCGTGGTACTCCATGTCCTATCTGTACTATAGTGCAGTGGGCTTTGTTGGGACGGTGGCGGCAGGTCTACTCATCACACTCCTGACGGGTGAGAGACACATTTCATTAACTCCTCTATTCTCCCACACACCGCCAGCAACAAAACACCTTATAGACCGTGCGCCTAAGATAGAGGAGAATGAAAGCTCTCTGCAGTAATAAAAACAACTCAATTACACAAATCGAGTTTTCCAGAAGGATTCTCCACCTTTTCCCTGACACCTTAATAGAGTTCTGTATTGTTAAAGGGATAGTTCACCCAAAAATGAACATTAACCTGTTATAAACCTGTGAGTTTCTTTATTCTGTTCAACACAAAAGAAGATATTTTGAAGAATGCTGAAAATCTGTACTCATTGACATCCATTGAAGGATAAACAAATATTATAGAAGTCAATGGTTACAGATTCCTTCAGGATATCTTCTTTTGTGTTCAACAGAATATCTTTTAATTGTTGTGTGAACTATCCCTTTAAGACCTGTGTGTTATGAACAATTCTTGTGACTGTTGGTTCCAATACATTTGTCTCAATCTCATTTGTGAGTTCATAAACTCCTCCAGAAACAAGACCTGGATGATGGAGGCTTTCAGCTGTGCTTCAGACTGAGCCCAGTCCAGTTTGATGAACTGTTGTCCGGTGTCAGCAAGAGGATTTCCCCTTGGGAGACCAACAACAGGCACTATGTCATAATCACGCCCCTACAAGAGCAAGCTCATGATTGGTTAACGTGCTGTGAATGTTTGCTGAAGTTCAGATTTTCGAGCGATTTGCACAAAAAGCTCAACTAGCGCCGCTTCATTTGCACGAATTGCATCTTATCTGCCGCAGGATGTCTATTCGCATCTTTGCCTTGACTTAACATGTAAATCACTCGTGCTTGACGCTTCCTCCGTGTTTGATTGCTACGAGGCATGAAGGTTTGCTACACTAAACATACAGGTTCTTATTCAAGACCAGGAAACCAGCAAGCCTGTTCCTCCCGTGTGTAATTATAAAGTGTTTTCTGCTGTAAACCATCATCTCTGGCAACTATGGCATGCATGCCTAAGGAGGAGATGTGTTCAAAACCAAAACGTATTGGTGTACTATTTTGAACGTGAGATGCACTAAATCTGCTTGCGTAACTTGAAGTTCTCAAATTCGCTACTGAAAATAACCACTCAAGCATGTTTCTTGGTTGGATTTAAGCTCATCGTTAAGTTGGACTGAACAACTTGATTTTAGTCAGAATCATCATTTGACAATTTCTGAGATGGCTAATTGAAATTGTCAATTGCATCTAGATTGGTGCCAGAAATGGCAAGTGCCTCCAGTATTCCCACCTCCAATTTCATATTATCCTGCCTATTATTTGCAGCACTTGTGTACATTTGGACTCTAAATCCAACAAAAATAGTTGTCAACAGTTCCTCAGTTTTTCTATTCCATAAATGCTTTGGGTGGGAAGTAGATTGGTGTGGTAGAGTAACTGTGATTCCGGTGTCTACAGGGCCAATGGACCCCAAAATGTTGAAACCAGGAATGACTCGGTCAGTGAAGGACGTGTTGTGTTTCTGCACTGAGAAATTCACAGAAGCTGACCTTAGTGAAGGCAAAGAGGTACAGATCGTCTTGTAGAATGTGGATTTGGGTCATTTGAATGGAAACAGAACATTTGTGTGCTTCTCTTAGGATTTGGGAGACTTTGGCAAGGCATGGGAGAAACATCCAGACCAGGGATGCACCTTAAGAATGGACGAGAAGTGCAGGAGCAGTTGCAATAACCAACAGGAAAATGGTTACACGAATGCTGGTTTTGACCATAATGAAACTAGCATAGTTCAGAAAAGGCTGTAATAAGCGAAAGAATGCATCAGCTATTTAATTTAAAAGATACAATCAATGTTTTATTACAGAAAACTGTGATCCCCAAATCTATGTTACAGACATGTTTTGTACAATTCTTGTATGCATACTGCTGATTGCTTTACATGTAAACAAGGATGGAGTCTCATAAACAGCTTTTATATCATAAGTATAAACAATAAAATATGTGGTGTCATTGAGAGTTAGTTATTCAAGGTGACTGATTTTGCCAGTTAGAATGTACTCCTGGATCAACAGAATTTTTAGTCTATAACCCTGAAACCACAATAATTCATTAAGGTTTCTGGAGATCTCTTTTTCTGGTAAGATTAACTGCACCTGAAGAAACTAATTAAGGACTTCAGGGATATTTGATAATTGCTAAAGGAAGGTAAACCTTTAGGAGAATGAGTGCTTGAATTTCTCCCTTGAATTCTTGCTTGGTACCCAAGGCTGGGCAACTCAATACTGCAGAGTGCAGGACGGGTGTGATTTTTTTTCAGGTGTGTTTTATTAGGGTCTGAGCTCAGCCATGCAGGTAATTGGACCCTGAACACCTGATATGCCCATCCCAGTACCAACCTTAACCCGAACCCATGGCCCTACATCGGGGGTATCCCAATCCTGCTCCTGGAATACCTCCATTAGCTTGTTCTGACTTGCGTAATTAGATTAAGTTAGTAGCTAAACTTTGTCCGTACAGGAACAGGTTTCGGCTCCCTGCCAAGGTCCTGCACAGTTCAGCTTCACCATGCCTGCTTGAAAATTTGTAACAAGCCTGAAGACCTTGATTAGTGGGGTTCAGGTGAGTTAATAAGGATTAAAAATACATTAAACTACATCTCTTATCAAATGTATTTACCAACCTGCAACTTTCTCGTAATCCTGAAGACCTTACTTAGCTTATTCAGGTAGTTTTGATTAGGCTTGCAGAAAGGACATATTAGTGTCCATAATGGCCCAGTTGCCCACCAACAAAGAGGAAGTTACAATGTTGTGTAATTGCAAAATAAATGGACCGTAATTGCTCGCTTCCACTGAGCGGTATGTCAGAAGTGCCAAAATAGTGAACCATACCACTTTACAATACTATTCAACAGTACAGTGCTAAAAGGTGGCAGTGGAAATGCAAGCCTGAGCAGTGTGACCCCTACCAAATCATACTGTACCATACTGCTCAGGGGAAATTAGTTACAACTTACGCACTACTAAATATTTTTGCAGTGCACCGTTAAACTTGGGATTACCTTCTTAAACTGGAACATACAGTCCACACTAGAGGCTAAAGCAAGAACTTGTTGGTGCAACCCTACCCTGGTCCCTAGCTAAGTCCATCTTATTGGAATGACTTGCTCCAGCCTCCATTTTTGGGAAACTGCAAAAAATATACTTTTCTACAGTTTCTAGGTACAATGAACACTATAGGGCAGTATGATCCCAACAACTCTGCTTGGTAGCTCACCTTCTCTGATGCTGTACTTGCGACACAGAATGCTTGGTTCACAAAACCGATAAAAGCAATGTGTACTTTTATCTTATGCCTGCTTTTGAAAACACTATTGTTTGGCTTTAGGTCAGTGGTTCACTGATCGACCTGATCTGAATGACAAGTACTGCCTTCTAGACATGTACAAGAAGGAGTTGTATCAGAAAAGTAAAACAATGGGGTGAATAGGGTGATTTTGGACACAGCCCAGGACAGTGGCTCTCCAGGAGCAGATTTGGCAACCCATGTCTTAAAAGAATAAAGTGAGCATTTGCTGTTCATTTACCATTATCAAACACCTTAACAAGCTAATGGAGGTCTTCAGGAAACTACAAGGTCTTCTTTTCACTACAAAATCTAATAGTAGACAGGAATGTTGATCCAGGTACAAGTCCTACTTAGCAAAATCACACCAAAGCATAGTGCCCATCGGCCTCTTTCATGAAACATTTCTAAAACTCAGAGGAATCTGTGCGTATAACATTTATATTCATTTATTTCAAAATGAGCAGAATCCCAGTCGCAAGAACACTGTGGGACCCTCTGGACTCTCTTTTCTTAAGGTCAGGCTTTACCAAATCACATCCCCAAGCCATTCTGTACATTTGCGAACATTTTTACAAATCTCAACATTTATGTCAAGATGGTTTTATGAACATTTTATATAGAAATGTAATCTGCTCATGTTTCAGAACGAGGCCCATCGGCTCTACCCTCTAGAGTCACTCTGGTATTTGCATATCATGCTTATGCATTAATTACAAAGCATTTCTGATTGTAAGCACTGACATTTGACAGCAAAATAGGCATCAGTCTCTTAAATATTAGTAACATTTACATTGCTTTTGAAGTAAGACTAATGATGGATGTTGCATTAGAATTGAATACAGCAAAGAGTCTGTGCAAGATACGCCAAGCGCCGACTATCATGGTATAATACATGCTCTTGCTCTTCTAAACATTTTTATCCTTTGAATGTGCTTCTGACGGCCATTTTCAATGTAGACATTTCATACACAACCAAGTGTACTTTGAAAAAAACAAACAAACAAACCCTGAAGAACATTTGCTGTCCAATAGCCTGTAGATTAATGTCAATGATATGACCACAACTGATCATTCACCACTACAACATGTACTGATCTCAGGTCAGTCTTCTCGGGTTTAAGCAGATATAGGCCATGCACACTTCACAGTAAAAAGTGCACAAATTCACAAAGGTTTTTCAAGAGTCCTGGATGTGCGGGACTCATGAATGAGGTCATGCATAGATTACAGTTGTTTCATAGTACAGACTTCTTCCTCTTTCAGATCAACATCTCATGTTCAATTTACTGACCAACTGCCAGTGGCGTCCATAAAATACAAAGCATAAAAGCAAGCTTTCATTTCTAATACAGTGGTTACACTCTGGTTTGGATTCCGGCAACCCAAAACAGTATCGATGTTTAGCTTGTTTATTCCCTGCCGTCCACGACCTAGACCAACTTTATGGATTGCAACTATCCTATTAAACTACCCATTACATTTTAAAAAATGTTCCTAAATCGAGGTAATGTAATAAATATATGACTCTCCTAAAGTGCTTCCATGAAATTAAACATTAATTTGACTCTTATTCGGCGTGAGTGGAGAATCTATGAAGTGGGAGAACCATCCAAGCGTCTTTTTCTGAGTGCGTACTAACTGTAGCCATATGGGGATGGCACCCATGCAAATGGAGAGTGCAAAAATATATACTTTAAAAAGCAACACTTGATTCAAGCTAAGAAAATATGATACAAAGTTCTCATCGGCAAACACTCAAAGGGCCTGAGGAGGACAGATGCAGTGATCATGTTCGAAAAAGAGTACTTATTGAATGTATTCTGGGTTCACGTCAATTGCGGAATTTGGTATTTGCGTGAGTAAATTACATACAAAGTCAATGCAAGTGTGCGAATAGAGACGAATTATCAGCACTTGTTGCACATGACACTAAATGCGCATCACCGCTAACGTGCACAATTCACCTCAAGTTTAACTGAGGAGTCGAGAATTATGGCTGATCAGACATGACAACCGGGGCGGACTGGGACAGTTATTGAACATCAGGGCAAGGGGGATTTGGGGGTTGGGAATGATTGGTAAATGAAGAAAGGGGTGGGGAGTGGGGTGGTTGGAGGTATAGAGATTGGTAAACGAAGAGGAAAAGGGAGCAATCGGTAATTGAAGAGCAGGAGGTCGGTGGATGGTGAGGATCGGTAAGTGGTGAGTGGGGGGCTGGATGGGTTGTGGTGTAACGATCGCTTAGTAACAAGCAGGACAGGTGTGGGGGGGGGGGTAGGTGGAAGTGATCGGTAAGTGAAGAAAAGGATGGGGGAGGTGTAGTGATCGGTAAGTGAAGAGTGGGGGAAGGGAAGGGGAGCGATCGGTAAGTGAAGAGCAGGAGGTCGGGGGATGGTGGGGATCAGTAAGTCAGTAAGTGACGAGTGAGGGGCTGGATGGGTTGTGTTGTAACGATCGGTTAGTAACAAGCAGGTCAGGTGAAATAGGGGATGCTGTGGGGGGGTAGGTGGAAATGATCGATAAGTGAAGAAAGGGATGGGGGAGGTGTAGTGATCGGTAAGTAAAGAGTGGAGGGTGGAAAGGGGAGCAATCGGTAAGTAAAGAGCAGGAGGTCGGGGGATTGTGGGGATCGGTAAGAAATGAGTAGGGGGCTGGATGGGTTGTGGTGTAACGATCGGTTAGTAGCAAGCAGGACAGGTGAGGTGGGGGGGATACTGTGGGGGGAGTAGGGAAGTAGGTGGATGTGATCGGTAAGTGAAGAAAGGGATAGGGGAGGTGTAGTGATCGGTAAGTGAGGAGCAGGGGAGGGAAGGGGAGCGATCGGTAAGTGAAGAGCGGGGGAAGGGAAGGGGAGCGATCGGTAAGTGAAGAGCAGGGGGGAGATGGAGAAATCAGTAATTGAAGTGGGGGGTGGTAGTGAGCATTAATTGACGAGCGGGGCTGGGGGAGGGGTGTATGAGTTGTGGTGTAGCGATCGGTTGGTGACAAGCGACGGGGGATGCTGTAAGGGCGGGGCCAGGGGAGTAGGGGGAAGCAATTGCTAAGTGAAGAGTGGGGGGAAGTTAGGCAAGATTCACGGTGGCAGGCCAGATTGACCATCAGGCCATCCTGGTGCTCCATATGGCCAGTCTGCCCCGGCTCGACTATATTAAAATGTGCGCACATGGCATTATGGGATACAGCGCATTCACACACTGCATGTTTATTAGTTATTCATAGATATTCCATGCATGCACAACAAAAAACAACATACTGCATGAAGTACTGAAGCATGTATTGGTATTAGTAGTAGTTAGTACCCTATTTCGAACACAGCCACTGCCTTTTGAAAATCTGTGCAAGAATGAGGTGCATGCTGTGAGCACTCACTTTACAAAACTCTCTCTCCTACACACACATGCAAACACACACTTTAAAACACACATACACCCAAAGGAAACTAAGCATTCAGACCAGACAAAAATGTACATTTTAAGAGCAAAATAAAATGAAAAATAAAAAATAGTATGAATTAGAATTTGACGTTCCTGTCCATCGTGCCCATTCTAACTGACTCATCACCTCTGCTTTACAGACTATATGAATAATGGCTGAATGTTGGTTAAATTGAAATGTTATTAATTACTCGACCTCAGGTCAGTCCTAATCCGTAAGACCTTCATTTATCTTCCGAACACAAATGAAGAGATTTTAGATGAAACGAGAGAGCTCCCTCATCCTCCATAGACAGCAAGGGTCCCAAAACCTCCATCAGAACAGTCCATGCCTCATCAGTAGTTCAACCATAAGTTCATGAAGCTTCAAGAATACTTTTGTGCACATACAAATATAAAATAATACAAATTCTTCACTTTCGAATCAGGTCATGCATTCACTAGAGCACTATGACACGTTGTGCAGCTGACGTCTATATTCTGGGCAAGTCTGGGCAAGTACAGTGTGCATCTTACTCTGCTTGTAAACAAGGCGCTGATGCATCCGAGTCATGTCAGAAGTGCAGAAAATGGTAAATTTGTATTTTTGTGAGCACTAAATCATACTCGTAGCATCATAAACATTACCATTGAACCACTGATGAGGTGTGGACTTTTTGTTGACAATGTTATTGGTTCCTTTCTGAACCTTGAATGTAAGGGTCTCTCAGATACTCTATTCATTCATTCATGCATTCATTTTCCTTCGGCTTAGTCCCTTATTTATCAGGGGTCGCCAAAGTGGAATGAACTGACAACTAATCCAGCATATGTTTTACACAGCGGATGCCCTTCCTGCTGCAATCCAGTGCTGGAACACACCCATACACACTCACATTCAGACAAGCAATTATACACTACGGCCATTTTAGTTCATCCAATTCCCCTATAGCGCATGTGTTTGGACTGTGGGGGAAACCGGAGCACCCGGAGAAAACCCACACCAACATGGGGAGAACATGCAAACTCCACACAGAAATGCCAACTGACCCAGCTGGTGCTCGATCCAGCGACCTTCTAGCTGTGAGGCAACCACTAAGCCTCACAGTTTGGTTTGGAACGCCATGAAGGTAAGTAATTAATAACAGAAGGTTCATTTTAGAGCTATGCTTTTAATATTGGCTATGCTGTTTGAAAACGTACTGTGCTTGACCATTTTTGGACCAACAGCCATCTCCCAAAAAAAACCCTGTGCATGGGACCAAGAATCCCATCACATTTCTAATCAGGATATTCACAGTATACATACTACATACTGGATGGAAGATGGGCTAGTATGCTTTTTTAAAATAGCCACTGCCTTGCGCTCAGGTGGGCGAGTATAAGGACTGATGGGACCACAACAAGCACACAACATAGATCACAGCCAAGCAACGAACGCAGGCATTGAAACGCTGATACAACCACACCTCAAATTCTGCACACACACTAGAAAACCATAGTCAATGACAGTCTTTTATAAAATAATAAAAATCGAATTATTCGCATGCAAACGAAAATCATGCATTTGACTATTATTCTGCCAAAGTTGGCCATTTGTTTTTACTGTACGCTGATAAAATGGACTTATTGTATTTAAAGACAATTCTGCATATCTTTTCAAGGCGACGTAGTACATAAAAACTTGTTCATTTGCATAAACGAACTGATTTTCATTTGGTAACCATTACCAGAAACTCCTTTTGTAGCAACAATAACAAGGTGAGATGCTGGCAAGCGAAGAGAGAGAGAGAGAGAGAGAGAGAGAGAGAGAGAGAGAGAGAGAGAGAGAGAGAGAGAGGGCGTATCGGTAAATGCGTTCTCAAGTAAACGTTGCCTGACAACAGGTAGAGAAGTGCTTCACAGCGGATGATGGTGTAGCTGCCGGACAGAGACCACAAGCAGAAAACAGGAACTCTAAAAGCCCTTCATCTGCATAGTAAACAATCCAACCACATGAGTGCTCCATTCAGAACTGCAGGATGAACTATATTGATGATAAAGCAGGGCCACTGCAAGCCATGCTGGGAAAGATGCGCAATCAACATTATTTTCCACGTACACACTGGAGTTTCAGTGAACAATCCAATCCATTGATTTCAGAGTTAAGCGAGAGTTTGGGAAAGTGAAACTGACCTCTTGCTGCAGCGTAGACTCTGGTACAGACATTTGTTGAGCTTTGGGAAGGCAAGGTGGGCCCAGTTGTTCTGAAGTCCTTTTTGTAGCCTGTTTTAAAATGTAATGAGTCTTTAAAGTGTTCAAACACAAATTTTTGACCCAGATGCTTGTGATGCAAGGCAAGACTACTGTCCATTTTGTTGCCACTAGTTAACTGACGTAAGGTTGGTGTGTTTTCTTTACCTGCATCAGTTGTGCAGTCAGTTCCCAATATAGACTTCCATTCGGGTCATGGCACCACTTCTCGTTTCTTGCAGGATGCTTCAGTTAGAGTTTGAATTGGAACACACGGATGCTAAACACAGCATCTTATCGCTCAGTTACCACTGTAGTCGCCTCTTCCAGGGTCCGAGGTGTCTTATTCCAATTAGCCTCCATTACACAAGTATCTTGTATTGAAGCTAACTTTATCAACGTGCAGCTTTTCTGCATTTTCTGCAGTTGCGTTTGCACTTGATCCCAAACTTATCCAACTTTTTCCAAAACCATAAGAGGAAAGTCAGACAATTCAATCCATAAAATGTCCCATCAGATTGATCTGAAGTACAGCGGTTCTCGACAATTTTAATCAGGCAAACCACCTCAAAAGTCAACAAAAGATCATCCAAACCTGGAGAAAACGATACTGGTGGCTCTCAAAAAATAATTAGTGTACACATCTATACTATTTTCTTTTTCCAAGTTCAACTTTTACCAGACTGTCCTGTTGTTGTTCTGTAGACTGTTTTAGTGTACAAACATCCTCGACAGGATAAAAATATTGAATTACTGGAGGTCTTAGGCAGGCGTCATGTGACCGAGAAAATCCTCTTTGGTGCAGAGTACAGCTGCCAACTCTTGGTTCTAAAGGCGCGCCTGGAGATCAGGTCTCGACCTCAAACACTGAATTCACTCCCTGGTTTCCCACAGCAATGAAACTCTTAAGTGGGCAGCCCATGCATGGAGTCAATAAAGCAAGCCGTCCAAGGCAGCAGACCGGTTGTACATGAATGTCTTGTGTTTACATATGTGCTGCAGTTGTGCATGTTGCAAAGACGTTTTGTTCGCCACTCTCAAGTATTAATGTGCTTTGTGGGACGTGTATGTGGTTCTCCAGTGGGCATTTATGTGTGTGTGTGTTTATGGACAGGCACGACTAAGGCCACTCATGGTGATAACGTTTGCCGTTCTTTTTCCGCTCTTTCTGGAGATGCTCCAGTTCTGCCTCGTACATCATCTCCTGCATCAGGTATTTCTCCCTGCGCATGCGATCACATAGGTCTTTGGGCATGTCTGGAATCATGTGGGCTATGAAGGTCTTAATGCCAAACACCAGGTGCTATGGAGAATACAACAGAAAATCAGAAACATAGCTCATAGATTTTCAACACTGAGTATCTAACCACAGTAGATAACTGTAAATAAATGAGCCTTTCATGAAGGAAAGCCGTGATAGTCTTTTTGGAGCAATGTCATGACAGCCTATTTGAACATACATCAGATTGAATTCTTAACCACTGTTGGGCTTTTTGGCAATTCAGTCTCTGGGATTAGATAGTCAAGGCCCTGGTATACTTCAAATGAAAATCAAGGAATGAACTGAAATGATGTCTTTTTGAACTAAATCCGGCCAAAATTACGTTTGTTTAGGCAGTTCTAAACAGTTCAAAACAAAGCAAACTTTTGGAGGAGTTTGTTTTCTGTGGTTCCGTGACAATCTCACAATCGGTAATTGTGTTCTAGATTGATTCCTACCTCATATGCATGGAGGTCAGATTCAGAAATGGGAAGAACATCCAACACAATAACACCAAGTTAGCAACAGGAATACACTAGAGGGTCAAGCAGCAGAGGATTCACCATGATGTGTACATTCTAAACAATCTTCTATTCGGTGTTTGTCCACATCAAATATAAAAACCAATGTAAAGATGTGACTTCTGATGGTACACCCGAGCAGCGAGACATATTTACAGGTGCCCATACTGTATCGCAAGTTGACAAAAGATTTGAAAACAATATACAGTCGCATATTTCAATTCTTTTTGCCCTAAAATGAAGCATGGAAGGAAAGATCTTTTGAAGTATACCAGGCGCTTTAGGGTCTCTTAGCTTACTTTCAATCTTTGATATTTGACATGGACGCTTAAGACAACAGCTTCTAGCGCAAGTGGCTACTAGTACGCCTCGAGACCAGTGGAGTGAGGTTTGAGCATTACTGTCTCTAAAATCAGTTTTTGCAAGATTCGTTCTGCACCATCTCAGTGAACCAGTGCATTAGAAGAATAGTGAACAACAGGGTCAAGATATGCTATTTTAGATACGCTAATATTTTCCTAACAACATGTCTGTCTGGAAAAAAGTAAAGATCAACTGTCCAAAATGATAATTGTTTAAATTGAGAAAGCAAGAAAGTTTGTATATCCACACTAGTGATTCTAGTGAGTACTGTCACTTGGTGGTATAGGCTGTTATTACCAGGGGTCACCACACTTGGCCCTGGAGAGTCGGTGTCCTGTAGATTTTAGCACCAATCCTTTTCAAACACACCTGAACAAGCTACTCAAGATCTTACTAGCTATACAGTCCATTCCAGATAATTATAAATTACCCTCCGAATGGCAATTTGGTGTAAAAACAATCATGGCTGGCATACTGAAGTAGTGTTCCAAACCGAAGTGCTCATACCTGGCCACTTTGAAAGGCCCTTCGGTATGTAAGATTTTGAAGGGTGCAACTGATGGATACTTCGGGCCCCTGTGATACTTTGTGCCGGGATGTTATTTGGTGTCAAACAGCACATTCCATTTGGAAGGGCTCATTCCTTTGCCCTAATCCCTTTGACGCTGTCACTCTGGAGGGTAAACCCTTTGAAGGGATCATGATATAGGGATGAGTCCTTCTGAATGGAACTCACTGATACTGGAAACTTCCAGGCAGGTGTGTTGAGGCAAGTTTGGAGCTAAACTCTGCAAGACAGCGGCCCTCCAGGACTAAGTTTGGTGAGCCATGGATATTACTTTTTACCTAGGTGCAGAACACACATGCTAGTCAGCCACAGTCCTTGTGCTGTGTTCAGCTTTTGGCCTTAACTTATACAATTACCATGCACCAGATGCCTCCATTACACTTAAAATCCTAAACCGTACTCCCATCCGTGTCACGGCACCACTTTAACTGGTTCCTTGCAGGACACTCCAGAAGAGGCATGAATTTGCTGGCATGGGATTAAGGCATGTTTACAATGATGCAAATGAGCATCAACCATCTTATTTCTTGAGTCTAAGAAGTGAGGTTTACCTACAATGTTAGTTTGAACCAGCTAGTAGTATCTTGCATTCAGTGCTTAATTTGTGAATTGCGAGGTCCCGGAACAGATCAGGGAAACACGGATTTGACATGTTACCCGAGGATGTCGCGCACGAAGGTGGAGAAGGTGGGGGGTGGTGGATGGGGTTGTTGGTGGAGGGGTGTCGCGGATGTCGCAAGTGAGTGGGGCGGGGGTGTCGCAGATGAAAGTGAAGAGGGTTGGGGAGTCGTGGAAGAAAGTGAAAGTGGGTGGGGGTCAGTAAAATGAGGTGCCGGATCCGATTTCAGAAATGCCGGATCCGGCACAAATTAAGCCCTGCTTGTATTGCACCTAATTTAAATAACTATCTAATTGTGTCTTGCATACCCAAAACTACATTTTAATGTAAACAACCCTCATATAATAAACATAAGGTAGCCCTGACCTCGAAGACAATGATGAAGGCTAGTCTGGCAGCTAAAACATGCCAGAACTGCAGGGTGAACTCATAGGGTTCAGGACTCCATGGAGGCGCTCTGTAATCTCGATACCTGTAAAGACACACAAAAAAAATGTACTAGAATCCAAAAAAATCTAGCAAAAAAACATATAACGACATAATATAGCATGAGTAGTACCTGCAGAATTGATTTTCATAACTCCCGTTTCTCAGTTCACCCATATCAAACACAGACAAGCTGTTGTTCAAGTATCCTCTTAGACATCTGTGAAGAGCCATCCAAAACACAAAGATACAGTATTAGAAAAGCAAAACAATACAAAAGCAACATACAGCTGAAGACAAAATGATTAGACCTCCTGTAAAATACTGCAAATATTCATAAGTCGATTGTCTACAGCAGGGGTTTATAACCTTTTATTTTCAACCTAGTTTGTCCAATGTCACAAAGTTTGTTTACATGGACACTAATACTTTAATATGATTTTAATAAGATTAAGACAATACTCTGATTAAGAGTCACCATGTAAACAGCGATCTCTTACTTCTCGTGCCGGTAACCCTTGTCCACACAGGGCCCATATTTGATTGCGTAGACAAAGCGAGGGATGTAATCTGAAGTGATGGCGATGACGAAGGCGTTTGTTATGACAGCCACAACTCCAATTCCCTCCAGGACACCATGCCAGATCCCTAATAAAAAAACGCTACATTACAGAATGATCCTGCGTTGTACAGAACGACTTGTTGTGTTTGGCTTGAAATGAACCAACATCAGGCTAATGGACCCTTTTCACATTTCTGGGTCTCTCCGCAGTGGAAGTCACCATCGTTGGTAAACTCAGAGAGCAGTGAATGGAAGAGTACAACAACTCATTATTTTACAATGCTATTTGCTGAAATAATGAAAGAAAAACTCCACGATGGCGTTATCAAGACTTGTGAGACTGATAACGGCAAAATAATGTCAGATTTACTGTGCTGCCCCCATAGACGCTGCATTACAAACACCTCAAATAACTGTTGAAGATGATATAAGATGATATTGACACGGTTTCAATGTACTAGAACTTCGATGTTAAGCTGCTTTGACACAATCTACATTGTGAAAGCGCTATAGAAATAAAGATGAAATGAATTAATACACAGATAAATGTGCATACATTTAAGATTTAAGATTCTGATGAGCATCAAAAGTGTCATAGCAGTCTTGTGAAAAGGATGCATTGGTGTGAAAGCACTAACCGATGTCGGTAGCGCGGGCAGGCATCGGTCTCCTCCACTGCGTGACGAACTTATAAGCGTCTAATCGAATCTCGATGATGTTGTTGAGCAGAGCCAGCAGAGGAGCCAGAGGAAACGCCGCTACGAAGATCGTAGTGAAGCCAAACTGTAGAACTGAACACAAAACATACAAAACATCTGCTAAATAATAGGGCACAAACTAGTGCACTCATCTTTATTGAGATTATGCAGGCTAATACACCGTTTCTAACACCAGAGTTTGCTTTAATCAAGTCAATTTTGTCACTTGACAAAGTGAAGTTTATTTATAATTTCGAGAGGATCACGTGCTTATGATTGCTTGCAGCCGGTCCCGCATTATTCAATTTATGATTCACCAATCAGACGATTCCTAAGCCACTATAAATACCCTAAGTTCAATATAACCGCCATCTTCATTTTGAAGAATCCCCCCTTCCACCCCTACTCCTCCTCCTTTATTAGATGGGTGGCACGGTGGTCCAGTGGTTAGCACTGTTGCCTCACAGCAAGAACATCAGTGGTTCTAGTCCTTACCAAGCCAGCTGACATTTCTGTGCAGAGTTTACACATTCTCCCCGTGCTCACGTGGGTTTCCCCTGGGTCCCCCGGTTTCCTCCCACCGTCCAAAAACATGCAACTTAAGTTAATTGACTAATCCAAATCAGCACCATAGACATGCTCCTAGTAAGTAGTTATCTCTTAAGAGCAATCACTATCTGTTCATTAGCTACTACAGCAGGGGAGTTCTCCAGATATACCTGAGCTCAAACTCCCCTCTCGCTGGAAGGTAGCCCCGGGCTCGAGGATCTTATGAGCTCAGGGCTCTCTCCTGGGACAGCATGCCAAACAAGCTTTATAATCAATCATCAGCTAAGTGTGAACTCTTGAACCAGCAGTTAAAGTGATCCTTTAATACTCATTTGTAAGTTAGAGTCTGCTAAATTAATAAAAGTAAACGTCAATCCCTCAGTAAAGGAAAAGCGAACGCACCCATCTCCAGGTACTCGTCCACAAGGCCGTGCGCGTTCATGGGCTGCAGGTTCCAGTCTCTGTCCCACTGCGGGAGCTCTTCTTTACTGTTACTCTGCTCTCCGGCTCGCTTCATCTTACGTCGAGACCACCAGTTCTGCAGGAGCCTGGAGGACCAGCACAAACACGACCTGAAATACACTATAAGTACACATACACACTTTTCTTCTTTTTTTTTTTTACCAGGGACACACTTCTCTTGTGTTTGATAAAAACTACTAAAGAAAGATGCATTCAGAGTGCAGTAATACAGTGGTGTTGTTTTGACTGATGGACAAAGCGCAGTGCTGTAAACCTGAACTAATGTCCCTCATCATCATGGTTTTCTTGATCATGTGTGGTGGTCTGTGTCTCTTTCTGATGAGCTGTACAGTTTTCTCTGCAGGGTTGGCAGAATCAGTGGTCCGTGAACTGGAACTAAGAACAATCTGACCGTTTCCCTGCAGAAAACACCTCCTGTTTGGGCTAATAATTGAGTAACACAGACCTCTGCGCTTACATGCTCAATAACAACCTCAGATCATATCAAATAATCCACACTGCTGGGAATAATTAAGACATACGCTCCTTTCCTGTGATGCAAAGCTGAATTTGTAGCATAATTACTACAGTCTGTAATGTAATACGGTCATTCAGAAAGCATTTTACCTCAGGTGTGCGTTATTTCTGAATAATTCAACAGTCAGGAGAGCATTATTCCGCTTATACTATGATACACACAGCTAAATCTACAGTTTTGATGTTGTATTTGAGACATTTGTCAGGTTTTTGTGCTCAAACTTGCTCCTGTGTGTTGGACTGGTTTCTCACACATCTCATCCAGAGCTTTCTGTTGTGTTTTGATGTGCTTTTTGACTGCTGTAGCTGTGAAATAATAGGGATATGGAGCTGTAATGTAGAGGTCTGCGTGGGACTGATTTTTTAATCCCACTCCCGCCAGGTTTTGTTCCGCACCCGACCGCTCCCGCTGTATATTCATACTTTGTTTATCCGCTGCCCGCTTAGGATAATTTTCTACCCGACCCAATCGTTCCTGCTAAATTTAGATCTGCCGAGTGGCGAATCCGGTGTGCGACCCCCTTGACTACTAAAGGGTAAAACTTTGAGGTATCATCACATTGTGCAAAGGGTAATTTTTATCCATTTGCGTCTATGACACATGAAAAAGACTTGCCTGATGTGGGTTTCCTAACGGTACACTGACTGTTTTCTGATGCAAGCTGAACGTCCTTCAAGGACAGCACATCTTCACTTTGCTCTCTCATGTTGGTAAAGCCCACTCTAAGGGCCGTTATGCAGATGATGCGCGCACAGACTGTGTGAATAAAAAGCATGTGCAGAAAGCACTGGTCATGCGTTCATCATGTGTGACAGTCATGAGCACTGGCTGTACCGGTGCTCAATATGAATGAGGAAATCACAGCTATGCTGTTCTGAAATAACAACGAGACTTGGGAACGCTATATTGTTAGCCCGCCCGCTCCAGTTCAAACTTTACTAGAGTTACTGACCGCTACCGCATTTTATTCGGAAATCTGCAGACCTCTATTGTAATGCACTCAAAACCTGCCGGAACTACTTTATCTGTGTGTTTATGTGAAGATAACACACGGCACACCTCAGAATGCTTATCAGCCAGTCTGGGGTGCGTTTCCGAAAACCATCGTTAGCTAACTAAGGACGCAAGTTGTGTCGTTACAAACATAGTTTGTTGTTTTGGCGTTTCCCAAATCCATTGTTCCAACGAACATTCGCAAACTGCGTTGCAAACTTGTACACTTGTAACTACACCTCTGGAGCTGTAGTTAGAAGCATAGTTCCTGGCTGTGTTGTATTCCCACTTATCCCCCCTATGCCCTATTCATTTAGAACATTCTAACATTTAAACTCGGAATGTTTTTTTTTTTTAAGTATTTAAGTCGTCTCTCTTAGGTGTTATTTGCTTTCAAATTATTTTTACAGTTCAGTTTTAGCGATCTTCATATTGACAATTGTGCTTCTTTCACAGTGCACTTTGAAAACATTGATGTCACAGCCGTGGCTCATGATGATAGCTATAGGTGACCTATTATTTAAAAGCAAAATTTATGTTACGTCTCCAAAGCTTGAAAAAACGAAAAACATAGCAAACGTTAATGCTTTTAATTTATAGTGGGTTATTTATTAAGTGTCTGTACTGTTTATGACATGGGCCTGCTGGGTAGATCATTTCTGCAGTGGTTTGCATGTGTCAAATTGTAAAAGTAGATTTTTCAAAAAATACAAAAATAAATAAACAATATCCTACTTAATAATATTAATAATAATAATATTAATAATAAAAATAATAATAATCATCATCATCATCATCATCATCATTATTATTAAAGTAGGATTTTTTTCATTTCCTAATAAATAATAAATATTAAATTTCATTTCTTAATAAATTGCCTCATTATTTATTTATTTATATATGCTATTAGAATACGTGTTAGCTTTTGTAAATGATTTTATGTTTTAGAATAGAATATGGAATATTCTGAATAATGTATGGAAACACAGGCACTATATGTGCTGTTTACATATATTTCAGTTAATATGGAAAGCGAGTGCATGTTTTTACCAAAACTAATATTGGATTTTATTTTTAATGCGTGTTTGTGTAAAACAATATCATTTGCACAAAGAAATGAGGGGGTTGTTCTCTAAAGAAGTTACTCCACCCCGTTTAGAGCGTCATTATGGGCGTTTTACGTTATAACTAACGTGGTTCAAGCAATGGATCTGTGACAGAGAAACTATGGGTTTTGGAAAACACTCGTCACTACATCGTTCATTTCCCAAACGATGCATCGTACTAGTTCAGCCGTGAGTTACGTCATTGATTGGGAAACGCACCTCTGTGTGTGTTTTTTTTGTCCTGGTTTGTTTTACTCACGGGTAGCCCAGCTCCATGAAGTTGTTCCAGATCTGTTTCAGCACCATGATCACTCCCATTTGCAGACACAGGTCGATTAGACACCCACTGGGATGACACTACAAGAGAATAACAAAGCATTATTAGCTCATGTTACTTACACATTCAGTATTGATTCGTTATTATCCTTTTTCAGTTTTGTATCCACATTTCATAGACGCATATTTTTCTTTAAACCGATTAAATGACAAACTGTTTTAAAATGACAAGTTGATATATTAAATATATGTATGTCTTTCAATTTGTACTAGATGTTCTTTACAAATGCTGATAATGTGCATCAGCCAATTAGCTGTGCATGGATGGATTTGCTCCTCAGTGTTTGGACTCTCAGCAGTGAATATTAAACCACACTGAACTGAACTGAAACTTTCAATACACTACGATCTTCTATGTGAAGCTGCTTTGGCACAATGCACATTGTAAAAGCGCTATACAAATGAAGATGAATTGAATTGAACTTGTTTCAGTAACGAGTAATCAATTGAATTATCGTCACTGACAATAAAATGCACGTCACTATAATTAAGAAAACATTGCATTGTTTTCCATGCGAGCAGCGTCTCTTTCAGCCATAGCACCTCTCTTTCTCTAGGGTGTGTATGTGTGTGTATGTGTGTGTGTTTGGGGCTGAGGCGGGACACATAACCAACCAGTGATGATGATGACTGGTGTGTCTGTGAGCGTGGTGTAATTGAGAACATAATGATTGGCTTAGGCCCCGTTTACACTAATGCGTTTTTGTTTTAAAACGGCGAGTTAGATCAAAAACGATCCGCGTCCACACTAGCGTTTCTAAACATATCTCCGTCCACACCACTCCACCAAAAACGTATATCACGTGACCATTCGCACACTCTGGGCATGTTCAAGTATAAACAGGAAGCATGTGTCTCGCTCGGCATTTGGTTATTGTTAGTCAACAAACACTGGTTGAACGATGAACGCAAGCGATTAGCGAGTGCTCGAACAATAGCTTGCCTCTTGCGAATATATGCAGCTGCTGTAGTAAAGGCAGAGTTTAACTGCACAATGGCGCCTAAAACTAACAATAGTGCAAACAACGCTCCCATTTCTGTGTCCATGTTGTTGTTTACAGTGAAGGCTGGTCTGCCGTCTTCCGGTAGCGTTAAAGTCATGTGATAGAGGCTTGACAAATAAGGGAAGGATACGCAATGACCCAAAAGCCCCAATCAGGTAGCGAATCTCAGCAGCCTCGCCTCCGTTTTCAGATGTCTTCGTTTTCCCCCATCCACACGGAGACGGAGCAGCAGCGTATTAGTATGAAAACGACCTCTCCAGCGTTTTCAAAATGCTCCGTTTTCGGGGCTCGAAAACTCCGGCGTAGTGTGGACGGATGGCGTAACCGTAGCAAAACTTATGCGTTTTAAAACGCATTAGTGTAAACGGGGCCTTAGATAGAGTTTGTCAATCAGAGGCAGAGTATAGTGGTGTTCACACACAAGCACACGCACAGTCAATCGCACACACCAACGACCGGGAGTCAGAACGATGGCAGATTTTTCTCCACCGCAAACACTTACAGTGTAACTCAGACAGAATTAAACACAATGATTTTAAAAAGTGGTCTTTTAAATATGTTAATAAAGGCAGAAACTCTGTTTAAGTGCATTTAAGCCTCATCTTACTCCACTAACACAACATTAACCCCAAGCCATTTTATTTCCCCAAACAAACTTCTCTGGGTTTGTAATAGACAACACATTGAGTTCAATTAAGCACATTTCGTTCTTCCCCCCCAAGTGTGGTTTTGATTATATTCAAAGATTTGACAGTCTAGAGATGTTAAAGAGTGCTCTGGTGTTATGACGGAGCAGTTGTGAAGCTGAGGTGATTATAGAGTAATGATCTTTTACAGAGATCTCATAACCAGCACTGATATTTGATAGGGGAGATGTGGATCATGAAGAGCAATAATGAGCAAACCTCCTCCATCCTCCAGCGGTTAAACAGCTTATTATAGTCACCCGGCCTGCCAGCAAACCTGAGGAAAACACACACACACACACACATTAATATAACACTCATGAAATTCAATCAGAGGTGTTTGTGTAAATCTGGATGTGGGGATACAGTATGTTCATATTGTTGCTGTACGCGTAAACAAATTAGCTCTATTATTGGAGGAAACACCTAATAAAAATCTGGAGCATAATAGAGGAACTTTAAAGGTTACCCATTATTAAGATGTAAAATAAGTCTGATGTCTCTAGAGAGTGTGTGTGTGAAGCTTCAGCTCAAAATACCACACAGATCATGTTGAATAACTTTCAGAAACTTTTTTAGGCTTTGAATTGTGGCGTTTTGGTGACTGTCGCTTTAAATTCAAATGAGATTTTCAAAAGAGGGCGGGGCTATAGATGCCTGAGTGTCAGCATAGTGGCAGATTCAAAACTGCTATGCTGATGAGGGAGAGATGGTCACTAGTGGGCGGGGCTTTCCGCCTCTAATGACACGTACAAAGGGAGAACGTCAATCAAAGTGTTTCTGCAGACTGCTTTGATCAAGTCTGATCATAACAAATACAATTAATTCATTTTTACCATTAGGAGCTGAGTATATTCACACACTGCTGCCACACAACTGTGTTTAAAGTGATGTTTGCATAATAAACCCCTTTAATATAAAGTTCCACCAAATGTAACAGAGCTCAAGTGTGTGTAAATGAAAGCAGCAAGGAAACACTGAATCATGAAGAGCCGCTGACCTGCCTAAGAAGAAGGCGATGTAGAAAGTGGAGCTGTTGAGATTGACGAACTGGAAGAGGAACATCTTGAGGGCGAAGCTGTTTTCCCACTCCGACTCTGTGCGCGGATGCTCTGCGTCACAAGAAAAAAACACTGTCAGAGTCTTGATAAAACACTGCTAAATATGCTTTTCTTAATGCTTTGGTTAAATAAAACAGGGTATATTCAAGAATCATCATTCATTCTCTTTTCGGATTAGTCCCTTTACTAATCCAGGGTCTCCACAGCGGAATGAACCACCAACTTATGTAATGTGTATTTATATAGCGCATTTATTGTGTATGGCCATACACCCAAAGCGCTTCACAATCATGAGGGGAGTCTCTCCACACCCCCACCAGTGTGTAGCATCCACCTGGATGATGCGACGGCAGCCACAGGACAACGGCGCCAGTGCTTCACCACACACCAGCTATTAGTGGAGTGGAGAGACAGTGATAGAGCCAATTCGATGGATGGGGATGATTAGGAGGCCATGATGGGTAAGGGCCGATTGAGGGACTTTGGCCAGGACACCGGGGTTACACCCCTACTCTTTACCAGAAGTGCCATGGGATTTTTAATGACCACAGAGAGTCAGGACCTCGGTTTATCGTCTCATCCGAAAGACGGCGCCCACTGACAGTGTAGTGTCCCCTTCACTTTTACTGGGGTATTAGGACTCACACAGACCACAGGTTGAGCGCCCCCTGCTGGCCTCTCTAACACCACTTCCAACAGCAACCTAGTTTTTCCCATGTCGTCTCCTATCCAGGTACTGACCAGGCTCAGCCCACCAACCACCAACTTATCCAGCATATGTTTTACGCAGCGAATGCCCTCCCAGCTGCAACCCATCACTGGGAAACACCCATAAACACTGATTCACACACATACAGTACTGACAATTTAGCTTATCCAATTCCCCTATAGCCATACACCTGTCAACATTGGGATGTGAAAATAAGGGATATGCCCACCATAATAAGGGATTCCCCGGACGCCCTACGTTAGGTGCCCTGTCGATGTTCCCTTTGGTTAGTGTTTATAGACTCTTTCAATCATGAGATCCCTGTAATACCAAGTGCCCTTAATAAAAGCAAGTATTATTCTGATTGATTCAGAGTAAAGTGAAGAAAAATCTGTGAAAAATGACTAAATATGTTGATTTGGAGCCGTTTCATTGTAAATAAACAGTTAAATGGTCAGTGATATGTTTTATTATTATTATTTACAAAAGAAAAAATTAATTGTATACATTAGCAGCGAATACATTAACAAACAGTTCAGCTTATTAAAAATAATAGCTATTATAATGAAATAAAATCAAGCTATCAAATCTCATTAGCCGTTACTTCACTATATATCTTACACGTTCTGATTAAAGAGCAACGAATGATTCGATGAACATTTATAAAGATTATTTTTCGTTGGATCACATTAAATAACAGGAGTCACTTTAAAAATGCACACATCTAACGTTATAAAGAAAGCATTCGACTGCTTTCCTAAATTTTTATGCTCATTTAGGACAAAATATATTCTTTCTTTCTTTGGCTCTTGACGAAGGCGGTCGCTCTTTTTCCCTCTCCGTCCCTTATCTTCCCTGGCTGGCTCCTCTTGTCTTGTCTATTCTATCACTGAGACTCTCCGTGCCCTGCTATCCAAACGAATAAGGAATTATGGATCTGATCAACTGGTCTCTGAACGCGATTGACACCATCTTCTCGACGAGAAGTTTGGGCTCGGGAGAGCCCACTTGCCCTGCCGAGACGTTTGCAGCTGGATACGTGATGGACGGGTGGGAGAAGTGGCGCGTCGTGTGCCTGGCTGCTCTGTCCCTGGAGGATATTGAGGATATCTACCTATTCGGAACTTTGATAACAGGGCTTCTGCGGCGCCCTGGGATATCGACGATTGATGAAAGCGGTCAGCGCATCTCAAAACCCCACCAAGCTGGCCGGCTTGATTGAAACTATAGTGGGCAGAAATGCTAATATTCAGACTGCTGCGTTAGAGCGCAAATTGGAAAACATCGGGGTGAAATTAGCGGCTTTGCAACATGATCTGGCCAGACCTGGAGACCAGTGATGGACATTAAATATCTGTGAAATGGCCAGATATTGTCCTAAATTTGAAATACTTTATTCTCTTTCGGCTCCCAGTGTTTTTCCAGCCAGACGGCCTCGGCTGGAGAAAAACAACTTCTTCCGGATAGCGAGATAAGGAGACGCTCTGATATTCCTGCTCCCTGTCAAGGACACCTGTTGGACTATACAGGCTTACACACACACATACACAGTTACAGATAGACTTCACCACCGAGTCCCTCATCCCACGCCTTCGTGTGCTTTCACCCACTGGAGGGGGTGGGCGGGTCTGGGACCAGCGCTTTTCAGCTGCAGGCCGGATGGCTGCCCGCCCTTGCCGGACTATATCCACACCCCCTTTCCCATCCCCTGTTGCGATGTTCTGTCTTGTCTATGTGTTTATGTGCTTGGTTGCCAGGGCTGGTTTTATCCTTGATCTGACTCTGCCCTAATCTTAGAGCTGAGTGAGAAGGACTATTTTTGCCTATCTCTCCTTATGTATCTTACTTCCCTTTTCTAAATAATACCTCCCCTTGACTTGTCTTCCCCTGAAATGTCTGTGTATGGTCGGGGGGGGGGGGGGGGGGGGGGGGGGTCCAATTTCGCTATATGTCAGTGTATGTGAATACATGGAAGTATATGTGACAATAAATAGCATATCATCATCATTATCATCATCATCATCAAAATTAGGTGTGTTTGAAAAAAACCCCACCAAGATCGACATCTTTAGATGTTATTATTATTAATTATGTGTATATGTCTGTTTAAACACGCACCCAAAATCCAGACTTTCGCTCCGTTTCAAATGACGTGTACAGAATCTGTTTGGGAAAAAGCCTCTATTTATCACTACGGAGCGCGTCAGCTGACAGTCACGCACCGCTATATGACTGTTTTAAGGATTGCATATGAAGGGGAGACGGCAGCTGTAATAAAAGGAAAGGGAATCCCGCCGTTTTTATATTTATTTTAAAGTGTTTTCATGCCTAAACAAAGCGAAAGCACAGACTCGCATTTAAGAGTAATGGGCGGCCCCTGGTGGTTCGGCTGTTGCGTATAGGGAGGCTCTGCTCTTTAATGTTATTTCCACCCTTCAAAGAAAGACTAAAAATACAGGAGAAATACGGGAAAATACCTTTACGGGATGATAGCGGGATTGAACTGTAAAATACGGGAGAATCCCGGGAAAAACGGGAGGGATGACAGGTATGCCTATAACGCATGTGTGTGGACTGTGGGGGAAACAGGAGTATGAGTGTTTGTGTGTGTGAACTCCACACAGAGATGCCAAATGACCCAGCCGAGGCTTAAACCAGCAACCTTCTTGCTGTGAGGCGATTGTGCTACCCACTGCGCCACGGTGACGCCCCATATCCAGGAATCCAACAGCTTTTAAGGACTTTTTTTTAAGACCCTTTCCACACAATTTAAGACCTCATCGCCACTTTAGGTTTCCACCGGTAACATTTGGCGACATGTTAACTTGCATTCATGCATTTTCCTTCAACTTAGTCCCTTATATATCAGGGGTCGCCACAGCGGAATGAACCGCCAACTATTCCAGCATATTTTTAATGCTGGAATAGCAAACCAGTACTGGGAAACACTTATAAACTCTCACATTCACACACACACTCGTACACTACAGCCAGTTTATTTCACTCAATTCACCTACTGTATAGCGCATGTGTTTGGAAACCAGAGTATGAGTGTGTGTGTGAATGCGAGAGTGTATGGGTGTTTCTCAGTGCTGGGTTGCAGCTGGAAGGGCATCCGCAGCGTAAAACATAAACTGGAATAGTTGGCGGTTCATTCCGCTAAGGCGACCCCTGATAAATAAAGGACTAAGCCGAAGGGAAATGTTATTTTCCAGTGAAGCATTAAAGAATCGACACTCACCCAGGTTAGTCAGAAGATACGCCACTTTCTCATAGACCTGACGGGTGATAGAAAATACAGAGAAAACTCAATCAGAAGAGACGTTTGTAAAGTCATCAAACATTTACATTACAATTTAAACAAGTAAAAAGTGTCAATATAAATAAATAAATAAATATAAATAAATAAATATATATATATATATAAATAAACATCAGACAGAGGAAACTGACCACATTGAGAGACATGATGATCATGAAGTTGATGCAGACTCCGGTGCCTGAAGTTGCGAACTGCCAGTTTTTCTTCACAAACTCCCATTGAAATGAAACAAACTTCTCCATAGCGATGAGCCGGAAAACCACCACAGCGAACACAGCCGTCAGAACCAGAGAGATCTGCAGAAAAACAGCAGATTATACACGTCAACACACAGTTATTATTGACTTTATAATTGTTATTAGCCTTCTGTGACTTTTCAATTCTTGAAAAAAATAAAATTCCCAAGTGTTGCACCATCTTTTCATTCACAGCCACAAGAGGGAGACAGGGTAGAGTATTATTATAATACTCTAATAAAAATATCTGTTAATTATTGGTTTCACAGATTTTGTGTTTGTTTTTTTTTTTCATTTCAAATTGCATTTTGGAAGTTTTGATGTTGAAGATGTTTAACAAAGTGACTTTTATTTAAAATTTGACTAATTAATAGATTTTACAGGATCTAATTATATATTAAATTAGTCAGTACCAAAAGCAAAACTGGAAATCATTAACAAAATAACTAAAATGGAATATACTGTCATCGTTTATTACCACACTTTTATTTTAATGAATATTACAGATTAAGAAAAGTGTTTATTTAAATGCACAGAAAGACACTTGGACATAAACATTCATTTAAATTTTACTAATATATATAAATATATATATATATACACACACAGCTGAAGTCAGAATTATTCGCCCCCCTTTGAATTGTTTTTGTTTTTTAAATATTTCCCAAATGATGTTTAACAGCGCAGAGAAATGTTCACAGTATGTCTGATAATATTTTTTCTTCTGGAGAAAGTCTTATTTGTTTTATTTCGGCTAGAATTAAAGCAGTTTTTAATTTTTCAAACCCATTTTAAGGTCAATATTATTAATCCCCCTTAAAGCTATATTTTTTTCGATAGTCTACAGAACAAACCATCATTATACAATAACTTGCCTAATTACCCTAACCTGCCTAGTTAACCTAATTAACCTAATTAAGCCTTTAAATGTCTCTTTAAGCTGTATAGAAGTGTCTTGAAGAATATCTAGTCTAATATTATTTACTGTCATCATGACAAAGATAAAATAAATCAGTTATTAGAGATGAGTTATTAAAACTATTATGATTAGAAATGTGCTGAAAAAAATCTTCTCTCCGCTAAACAGAAATTGGGAAAAAAAAATAAACAAACAGGGGGCTAATAATTATGACTTCAACTGTATATAGGCGTGTAGACATGGTCAAGACGATCTGCTGCAGGTCAAAGTAAGCATCTGAATGGGGAAGAATAACCTAGAATGCACTTTTTAACAGAATATTATCATTTTAGTGAAAAAAAAGCATTTTCTCTATAATGATGCAGTTTTTTTCACCATTTAGTGAACAAAAAAAAAAACAAGATCAGCATTTGTTTTTCAACCAAGCTTTACATATTTACAAAATATTAATTTTCTAGTTAAAAAAAACAACAACTGTATTTTGCTGTAGAATATCGCTGTGTTTACAGTGTTGATAAAATCACAATATTCAGATCTGATTTATAGACAAATAAATATGTATTCTGTCAAAAATCTGTATTCTGGATTACATAGAATGCACTTTTTTAACAGAATATTATAATTTTAGTGAAAAAAAAATGCTTTTTCTCTATAATGCAGTTTTTTGCACCATTTCAGTGAACAAAAAAGACAACAACAAGAACAACATTTGTTTTTCAACCGAGCATTACATATTTACACAATATTACCTTTTAGTAAAAAACAAACAAACTGTATTTTGCTGTAGATTATCGCTGTTTTTACAGTGTTGATAAAACCACAATATTCAGATTTGATTTATGGACAAATAAATATGTATTCTGTCAAAAAAAACTATTCTGAATTACCCAGAATGCACTTTTTTAACAGAATATTACCATTTTTGTGAACAAAAGAAGCTTTTTCTCTATAATATGGCCATTTTTTTTGCAGCAGTTTTTAGTTTTTTGCACTATTTTAGTGGAAAAAAACAACAGCAGCATTAGTTTTTCAACCGAACATTACATCTTTACACAATATTAGCTTTTTAGGTTTACTGTATTACAGTGTTAATAAAAATACAATACTCAGATCTGGCTTATGGACAAATATATATATATATTTGGAAAAAAAAATGCATTCTGGATTAACTAGAATGCACTTTTTTAACAGAATATTATAATTTTAGTGAAAAAAAAAAAGCTTTTTTCTCTTTAATACGGCCGTTTTTTGCTGCAGTTTTTGCACCATTTTAGTGAAAAAAAAAAAAAAAAAAACAAGAACAGCAGCATTTGTTTTTCAATCGAGCTTTACATATTTACACAAAATTTGTAGTAAAATATCGCTGTTTTTACAGTGTTGATAAAACCCCAATATTCAGATCTGTTTTATGGACAAATTAATATGTATTCTGTCAATGAACTGTATTCTGAATTACCCAGAATGCACTTTTTTTTAACAGAATATTAAATTTTTTGTGAAAAAAGAAGCTTTTTCTCTATAATATGGCTGTTTTTGCCTAGAATGCACCTTTTTTAACTGAATATTATCCTTTTAATGAAAAAAAAAGCTTTTTCTCTATAATATAGCGCTTTTTGCAGCAGTTTTTATTTTTTTGCACCGTTTTAGTGGAAAAAACAGCAACGATTGCATTTATTTTTAAACTGAACAATACATCTACACAATATTACCTTTTTAGGTAAAATATTGTATTTTCTCTGTAGAATATGAACATGTTTTGCAAGCTTACAGTGTTGATAAAACCACAATATTCAGATCCGGGACATTTTGACTCTTCTCACCATGAAGAAGATGCCGGAAACAGACACCATGAGTCGGCTGAGCTTGTCTGTGAAGGGCTGGAAAGGCTCTGGTTTCCCTGAGATGGGGTTTACTCTCTCCTTCCGCGAGTATTTGGCTTCAAACTGGGGCCGCAGCTCCTCCTTATGAACAAACACACATGACATTACTCATAAACCAGCAGCTGAGGAACTCACAACGGTGTCGAATGACGAACGAGTCTCATCACACCGGATGTTCAGCATCATCGCGGTGATGATGTCAATCCGGAGTCTGATCACGTGATCTGAATGTGTTAATAACATGGAGCACATCAGCACCTCAACATGAGATGCGCTTATTAGTACACATTCGCAAAATGAGAGTTAAATATAGAAGAGACTGTACTGTACTGTATATAGCAGCAGTTCTCAAACATACAGGCTAATTATCATCACGCCGGATCAAATCACACTATCAGTGAATTAACAAATCAGATTAACTAGGCTAATTAAGCAAGTCATTGTATAGCAGTGGTTTGTTCTGTACACTCTCAGAAATAAAGGTACGAGAGCTGTCACTGGGGCAGTACCTTTTTAAAAGATACATATTTGTACCTATAAAGTCCACAGTAGTACCTCAAGGTACATATTAGTACCCAAATGCACCTAAAATGTACCTTTGAGGTACGAAAATAGACTCTTCAGCTACAATTATGTACCTTTTAAAAAGGTACTGCCCCAGTAACAGCTATCGTACCTTTATTTCTGAGACTGTAGACAATCCAAAACAAATATTGCTTAAAGGGCACTGTCAGTGTATCTTTTGGTCATTTGATTTTCAGTTTAGAAATAGATATTGAAAAACGAAAAACGAGCCGTTTTTTGATGTTTGTTTTCAAATTCAAAAATGAAAATTGCAATACAATGCATTTTTTGTTTTTGAATTTTAAAACGAAAAAAAAAAAAAAAAAAAAACGGCTCGTTTTTCTTTTTCGGTGAAAAATGGAAAAGCAAAATTCAAAAAATGATTTGATTTTCATTTTTCATTTTGAATAACAAAAAACAAAATCACCAGACAACAAAAACGAATAAAGACTTGTTTGTTATATTCCGAAACCAGATAGGCCGACTCATTCATGGTGATGCAATGCTGCCACATACAGGCTAGCCTACTACAGGTTATTATAAAATAAAATACTATTATTTTTTTCCACCTATTAATGTTACAAAAGGTGTATTCTTGTGATAACGGGATTTTGTTAAGACACATTTTTCTCACTGAAGCCGGTTATATATTGTTTATATAATAATAATAATAATAATAATAATAATAATAATAATATATATATATATATATATATATATATATATATATATATATATATATATATATATATATAGCAGTAGGCTATTTTTTAATAATTTCAATTCATGTATTAAAAATCAGTATATATGATTATTGGTTATATTAGGAAAGAGAATGGGCTGTATTTGGGGTGAAGATGCACACAACGGCGGTCTTAAAGTTCATTATCAACCATAGCAAAGTTTTTGTAATGTTATCCAATAGTCTGCTTTGGAAGACATTGGGATGCTTGACCGTGTTTTTGAAACATGCTGAACGCCTTTCAGATTAAATATGTTTATTTTAATTTCGAACTACAGTATAAGGCGGAGAGATGACTTGTTGAAATGTGCACCATGATTCCAATCGAATGTCCAATGTTACTGTCACTCCTGAAGTGGAAGTGATTTTAACAATAAACTTTATTTTAAGAAAACTGTTCTGCAAAAAAGCTTTTCTTAGTTAGATTTTTTTTGTCTTGTTTCTAGTCCAAATATCTAAAAATTCTTAAATCAAGAAGAATTGTTTAGACAAGCAAAACATGTTGTCTTGTTTTAAGAAATAATATGCCAATATGCAGTGCAGTAAAGCAACGGAAATAATGCATATATCGTCAAATATGTTGTTCTATTTAAAATGCTGCTACAATTTGTAAAAAAAATTATAATAAAATAATAATACATATATTATTATATATTTATATATTATATATAAATAAATATGTATATATTATTATAATATATAAAATATTATATATATAACCGGCTTTAATGAGGAAAAAATAATAGCCTATAGGCCTGTGTGTGGCAGCAATCGGCCTATCTGGTTATAAAAAACAAGTCTTTATTCGATTTTGTTTTCTGGTGATTTTGTTTTTTGTTATTCAAAATGAAAATTGAAAAATAAATCATTTTTGAATTTTGCTTTTCTGTTTTTCACAATTTAATAAGAAAAATGAGCCGTTTTTTGAATTTGAAAACGAAAATCAAAAAATGGCTTGTTTTTCAATATCTGTTTCTAAAATGAAAGTCCAATGACCAAAAGACACGAGCACCAGCCATTTTTCAAGATTTAATATAAATCATTTGAGTCTCCGGAATGTGTCTGTAAAGTTTCAGCTCAAACCACCCATCAGATTATTTATTAGACCTTTTTAAACCTGGGAAATGGGATCTGCTTTAACAGTGTAGCTGTTTTTGTTGCCTGTGCCTTTAATGCTAATGAGCTGGTTCTCCCCGCCCACCGTTCCCACGGGCTTGTCACAGCCATAGCCTTCACGTAGACAAACAGCTCAATGACAGACAAGAATGAAGCAGATCTCCCTTATGCCGAGTTCAGACTGCAGGATTTTCAAAGTAGTCGTGTCACAGATGTTTTCACACTGCATGACTATCTGGGCTTGCGTTTTGTCGCTGCTTTGTTTACACTGCAAGATGGATCAACGACAGGGGGTTTCACACTGTCTGACTTTAAAATAGGAAGAATCACAGACAACTTTGTCCAAACTACGTCTCACAACCAAAAACACGTAGTATATCTTTTGATATTAACTACATGACGAGAAAGAAGCCTTTAATGGGGTAGAACATGTGCATATTTGCTCACCTAGGTTTGAAGGTAAATAGTAATTTCTGCTCAACTTTTTTTTCAGATGACACGTCAAACAGACACGGGTGCTCCTGCCAAATTTCTGCTAGTTTTTCCTTCATTTCCTGGGTCCAAATAAACTGAAAATGAGCGCTTTTAACTTCTCCCTCAACCTCCCGCTGGACGCTGATGTTATTTTCAGTCAGAACACATTCACGCGGCATGATTTGAATCACCAACAGCTCCAGATATTTAGCACGCCAAATATTTCACGGACATCAGCGACTTATCAGCGCTTCTCTCAGATCACATCTTTGATAGTTCACACTGTGTGATTGTCACTTGCATGCACGAGCACCGATTTGCCTGTGATTTCAGGCATTTGTCGTCGATTTCTCAAATCCTGTCCAAATCGGGGTTAAAATCATGCAGTCTGAACTCGGCATTACTCAGGGCTTAATTTGTGCCAGAACACGCCGGATCCGGAACCTCTGAAATCTGATCCGGCACCTCATTTTAACGATCCCCCTCCTCAACCGCCCTCCTCCCCTTCCGCTGTTCACTTTCACTTTCTTCCGCGACTCCCCAACCCTTTTCACTTTCGTCCGCGACACCCTCGACACTATGAGATTTTTACTTCAGCCAGTTTTGTATGCGTGTATGTGTGTGTGTATCTTGTATCACTTACCTTGTAGGACCAAATGTCCCCACAAGTATAGCAAAACCAGTAAATTTTGACCTTGTGGGGACTTTTTTTTGGTCCTTATGAGGATAAAACCACTCATCAAATCACACAGAATGGAATATGTCGCAAATGTAATAATGCCGATTGTTTCATATGAGGGTTGTGTTTAGGGGTAGAGGATGCAATATATAAATATCATGACATCTGTGGGAAGTCCCCATAAAGATAGCTGTACAAGTCTGTGTGTATGAATGCGTTAGTTGTTCTGCTGTTATATGAAGCACAGTTTGAGAACCGCTGTTATACAGAAACTAGCAGCAGCAGAATCCTTCAGAGCCACAAATGCAAACACCAGACGCACAGCCCGTCTCAGCCACACCTGATCACACCATTATTTACAGTCGCTTCCTCCTCACACACAGTACACCTTCACAGATATCACACACACACAATGCTCAACACATCGACTCACTGTCACTCTGCACATGCTGATGGTGTGTGATTGATGAAGGGCTGTTCACACTGAGATTCAATATTGGGGAAAAAAAAGTGGGACATCAAATCTGTCTCTGTGTGCTGCACCTGTATTGTTTACAAATAGTATTTTTACTATGAATATATTTAATAAAATCTAAATATAATTAATTCGTCCTAAATATATGAACACATTCAGCATGATTCTGGTTTTGTAGAGAAAGTCAGGCACATGGAAAAGTTCACAGCGGATATTCCAGTCCTCATCATTCACCACCATACAATAATTCTGCTAGTTTCAATTCAATTCATTCAATTTAATTTATTTTGGAAGAAAACACTGAACCTATGACGGTTGCGAGCAATTTTGCCGGTCAGACGAATTTTCGCTTGAAGAACGAAAAGATACTTGGCTTATTCTTTCCTGAATTTGTCTTGCATGTGTGCCTTTTCAGACCGCTCGTCCCTGAATCACTGCTGTAACGTTACTTGACTAAGATTAAAGGGTCACGAAACACCAAAACACATGTGTTGAGCTGTTGACAGTCATATATGTGTCCCACGCTGCTATAAACACTATTAGGACACATATATTGCACTAAAAAGTGAAAATTGTTTGTTTTTGCGTTATTTCGAGCAAATTCGTTCTTGGGGTTTGAAACTAATTTTTGAAGCTGCGTCACGGCCATGAGATACTTGTGTGTAATCCAGCGTGGAGACTGGATGTCTGTACCGGCGAGTACATCGTGACGTCTCTGAGTGTGCAGCAATAATTCATGAGAAAGACTTGGTTCAAACCAATCAGCGCACTCTAGTGTGAATGCGGTGCAACTTCATTTATATGCATGATAGCTTCAAGACTGTTTACTTGTTACAGTGTTCAGACGGCAGAGAGACGCCACGTTGTGTTGCCAAAACAAGTGAAAGAATGATAATTTGGAGACATGTGTCGTCAGTGTTGCATTTATTATTGTGCTGCAAGGAAGGTTTTGTTTTCATTTTCCCGCTATGAGAGCGCTGCTGGACTCACGTGTGGACTACAGTGCACGCGACAGAGATTCGTTTGTAACGAACATTGTTTACCCGAGAGCTTTTCTTATCTGGAAATGATGAAATCCGGATTCGCCGCTCGTCTCCTTTTAAAAAAGACATGGCAAAGTTTGTGTTGATTGTCCTGTCGCTACAGATTTGGTAAGTGATCAGTGATCTTTGTTTGTTTATTCAGAGGCAAAGTTAGTTTGTATCGTCAGCAGTGCTCTTTCAGTGTTTAAAGATATACCATAGTCAAAATGATTTAGTTAATAAGTTTACAGTATGCAGTGTTTCCTCTAGGATTCTTTCCAGCTGTGGCGACAGGACTTTTACACAGATGTACCAACTACCTATGGGTGTTATTTCAATGACACATGTTGTGAGCGCAGTGTTACACGTCGAGATCGCATTTATGTAATACGAGCTTGCGAATCTCTGCTTGCGCGCTGAGTACATCTCTAACATTTATTAGATTTGCTAGGAATATTTATGAATGTCTCCGATAGACCTACAGAGCGTCATTCATGCATCCTGAAGTAAAGTGAAACAGCTGAAGTAGCTGAACAGTCCTGAAGTAAAGTGAAACAGCTGAAGTAGCTGAACAGTCCTGAAGTAAAGTGAAACAGCTGAAGTAGCTGAACAGTCCTCAGGTAAAGTGAAACCGCTATAAACTCCAGCCAGATAAAGTCATTGTATGCAGAACCATAGACCTTTATCTATACAGTATAATTATGGAAACTGTGTTCATCTTAACTGAAAGCTACGTCGTGTTTGCTGGTCTCACGTCTCACGTACCTGTCAGTCAGTCAGCATGTCACCGTAAATGGTTAAACAAATAACGCACAGCACTACTAAGGTTAAAGAAAAGTTTTCGCTGTTATAATTCACTTCCCTTTTAATACGTTTTGGTGCGATTATAACCCGCTATTAAAAAACAACAACAATGACTGAATGTTTTGAATGGAAAGCTGTAATATAGCCGTGGCGGGATGAATTTTGGTGTGGCGGCCCGCCATGGAAGAATGAATGTAGCGGAAACCATGGTATGTTAATATCACTGCAATATTATAGACCGAAAGATCCGCTGTAAATGCTGCTCTCCGAATGTAAACATGCAAACACCGCAATCAAACTATTACCGTCGTGTAGGATGTTCGCCGCATTTTGTGACAGGATAGTCTATACACACACGGCTTTCTGACGCTGCCTACCGAGTGCATCTAAGTTACCGAGAAAAGCAGAGGATTTTTTTACGCCGTGCGGTATCAAACACTCCATTAAAACTCCACTCTCCAGCAGTTCCTCTCACGGGGGGCATGCAGGAAATGTTCCTGAATAAAAAGAGAAAGTGCCAAACTGCAGTTAAAGTCGACAAATTAATAATTTGGCAAATAATTTGATTCCTGATGTCCATGTAAACACAGTCACTGTCTTTCTCCTCTGCGTCTGTGTGTTTGTTTTGTCTGTATAAATCAGCGCGTGACCAATTGGAAACTCCCTTCTTTGCAAATCCTTCCCTCTTTCCCTCCCCCGACACTCTCAGAGCTGGACACGCCCAGTTTCCAGACTTTTTCCCAAACTAGAGGTGTGAAAACACCCTGCTGAGACAGGGGGGTTCCGTGGCCCTTTAAGCTTGATTAAGCAGAATACGACGTGCTACAACCGTCACAGTTTACTCTTATGAACTTCATTAATATTTCCGACTAGTTCTGTTAATTTAATAGACATGTCATTACCTCTGACTTTGCGCTGCGAATAATTTTTTCACCAAATCTCCCGCGGCCGTTACCTCCCTCCAGCACTGATGGCTTCTGGATCATGTAGTTCTATTTTAATTGCGTTACACTGTAATCAAATTAAAAGGAAACTACAAAATGGGCGGTGGATTTTTTGTCATCTTCCTATTGGTTGAACCCCGCTCCCATCTTATAGTCCCAATCCCGTGATTAAAAGCAAAGATGACTCCTCTATACTAATTTCAGAGTAACATTCTGAGAAATTCTGAGTGTGCTTCACGCAGTATGTGGGCTTGACAAACCAGCTGTAGGAGACACGCTCTTCACTTTTTATATGCACCAGACACTTTCTTATCAACACTCCATATTTCTTGCAATTCTGAGTGTGCTTCATGCAGGTGAGTGGGCTTGACAAAGCACCTGTAAGACACATTTTGTGCCAGACACTTTCTCATCAACACTCCATATTTCTGGAGAAATATCTTGCAATTCTGAGTGTAAAAATAAGAAAATATTAATAATTCAGACTTTATATACTGCACTCTCTGATATTTTAAAGTGCTTCTTTTATCCTCAAATGTAAATGCAGGCACAGTCAGTTTTGGATGAACTACTTTTTCGTCTTGCAGACATCATCTCTCAAGAGACGGATATTCCTGTTGGCCACTGCTCATTTGCATGCGGTTAAACTTTTCTCAGCCGAACAATGACTTTCGGGCACTTTGCCGAGTCTAAGCGCTGTCAGTGTGAACACCCTCGAGCTGTTTTCCCATGGGGAGCAAAGGCATGCACAGCACAACATGATACGGTAGGAGGCACACTCACAGAGCACACCATGACACAGGATTTACACTATAGGAGATACAACAAACAGCACATAGATTGGCCACACACCAGTTACAGTCGGACATTTTAACAGGTCTCAAACGAGTAAGATATTTATACGGCCTTATACTCACCTCTTCCTCCTCCCAGTCGATCAAATCCCAGTCGTAGGTCAGTTCAGCTCTCCTCCTCTTCCAGAACTCAAGGAAAACCGTGGCTGAGATTTGAACACAAAGAGCTTTGAGATACAGGACACTTCCATTTAAATTAGTCAT
The DNA here is from genome assembly GCA_903798195.1 of Danio kyathit. Taxonomy (NCBI): domain Eukaryota; kingdom Metazoa; phylum Chordata; class Actinopteri; order Cypriniformes; family Danionidae; genus Danio; species Danio kyathit. The sequence goes on from LR812543.1 coordinate 43,165,771, forward strand.
AGGGATTTACTAAGGATTTACTAGGTTGACTAATGAATGTTCTCGTTGGTTCCATTCAACTTTATTGAAAACTTCACGCATTTTGTCTGTTTGTTTACACAGAAAACACCATTTTGGGACAGAAAATCAAGCAGCAACCTCCCGCTCTCACTCATGAAGCTAATATGAAAGTAACTAAAACTGCAATTCATCGACTGTCCACTGGGGGCTGGCTACAAAACAGGGCAAAATTCTATTGACTCCAATGTTAAAACGCCCAACTTTACAGCATAAAAAAGGTGTTTAGAGCCTGGTAAAAAATATTTTGGTGTATATAGCTAATATTATCCTTCATGACAACTCTGGGGGGGGGGGGGGGGGGGGGGGTGGTTATAACTCATCTGTTTCATTTATATTAAGCTTTAAAATTATGCATAATTAAAGGCATGGCCACTAGTGTGACAGCTAGGTCTTTGCTGCTTGCGGTCACGTCACCTCAACTAATTCTGGCTAATTAGCCGCTGAACTCGACATATATATTGTGTAAGTTGCAACCCCACTTTCCCTTGTGAAGCTAAAATGACAGTAACTGAAACTGCAATTCATTGACTGGCCACTGGGGGCTGGCTACAAAACAGAGCAAATTTCTATTGACTCCAATGTTAAAACGCCCAACTTTAAAGCAGAAAAAAGGTGTTTACAGCCTGGTACAAAAAATATTTTGGTGTACATAGCTAATATTACCCTTAATGACAACTGTGGGGGGGTATATTTGTTTTTATAACTCACCTGTTTCATTCATATTCATTTATATTAAGCCTTAAAATTATGCATAATTGAGGGTGAGGGCACTTGTGCGACAGCTAGGTCTCTGCTGCTTGCTGTCACCTCAGCTGATGAGCCACTGAATTTGAATATATCATGTTTTTGCTTTTGTTATAAGTGGATTTACAAAGCCAATTGCCTTTTGGGATTATTACTCATAATTAACAGATAATATGGCATGCTGTTCACTTAATTGTGTTCACAAACCATTCAGGTTTGGCCTCTATTTTCCTCGTGCATGAAATTCTTGTATACTTTTATCTATAAATGTACATATTTAAGATTAAAATATTTAAGATTGGCACAACGACACGTGGACAAGATGGCGAAGGTAGGCCCCGCCCACTGGTAGCTTCATTTGCACAACCAAATGCAGACACACATCTTACTACACATGACAAATTAAACAATCACGAGCACAACAATTGGAAACTTCACGCATTTTGCATGTTTGTTTACACAGACAACAGTGTTTTGGGAGAGAAAATCAAGCAGCAACCTCCCGCTCTCCCTTGTAAAGCTAATATGAAAGTAACTGAAACTGCAATTCATCGACTGGCCACTGGGGGCTGGCTACAAAACAGAGCAAATTACTATTGACTCCAATGTTAAAAACGCCCAATTTTCTTTGCAGAAAAAAGGTGTTTAGAGCCTGGTACGAAAAATGATTTTGGTGTATATAGCTAATAATACCCTTTTATGACAACAGTGAGGGGGTCCATTTTTTAAATAACTCATCTGTTTCATTTATATTAAGCCTTAAAATTAAGCATAGTTAAGGGTGAGGCCACTTGAGGGACAGCTAGGTCTCTGCTGCTTGCTGTCACCTCAGCTGATGAACCATTGAATTTGAATATATCGTGTTTTTCTTTTGTTATATGTGGATTTACACAGCCAATTGCCTTTTGGGATTATTACTCACAATTATCAGATAATATGGCATGCTGTTCACTTAACTGTGCTCACAAACCATTCAGGTTTGGCCTCTGTTTCCCTGGTGCATGAAATTCCTATATAATTTTATCTACATGTACATATTTAGGATTAAGATAATTAAGATTGGTGCGAAGACACATGGACAAGATGGCAAAGGTAGGCCCCGCCCACATGTAGCTTCATTTGCACTCTTCAGAAGCCAACAGCTGATGTCATGGACACTACAGATGCCACCATTGTTGTGTACGCACAAACACTCAAAAACTAGTGCCTATGGAAATGACGACATAATGCGCAAACACATACACAACACTGGAGGAGTACATGGATATTGTCATGGTTAAATGTTTGTTAATGATCCATCAGCAGAGTGTGTATTTACTTCAAGCCACAACCAAACACAGGGACACATCTTAAACACGAGAAATTAAACAGTCACGAGCACAAAAATCAGAAACTTTACGCATTTTGCCGGTTTGTTTACACAGACAACAATATTTTGGGACAGAAAATCAAGCAGCAACCTCCCGCTCTCCCTCATGAAGCTAATACGAAAGTAACTGAAACTGCAATTCATCGACTGGCCACTGGGGGCTGGCTACAAAACAGAGCAAATTACTATTGACTCCAATGTTAAAACGCCCAACTTTAAAGCAGAAAAAAGGTATTTAGAGCCTGGCAAAAAAATATTTTGGTGTATATAGCTAATATTACCCTTCATGACAAATATGAGGGGGGGGGGGGGGGTGTTTATAACTCATCTGTTTCATTTATATTAAGCCTTAAAATTCTGCATAATTAAAGGCATGGCCACTTGTGTGACAGCTAGGTCTTTGCTGCTTGCGGTCACGTCACCTCAGCTATTTCTGTCTGATTAGCCGATGAACTCAGCATATATATTGTATAGGTTGCAACCCCGCTTTCCCTCGTGAAGCTGATATGACAGTAACTGAAACTGCAATTCATTGACTGTCCACTGGGGGCTGGCTACAAAACAGAGCAAATTTCTATTGACTCCAATGTTAAAACGCCAAACTTTAAAGCAGAAAAAAGGTGTTTAGAGTCTGGTAAAAAAATATTTTGGTGTAGCTAATATTACCTTTCATGACAACTGTGAGGGCGTACATTTTTAATAACTCATCTGTTTCATTTATATATATTAAGCCTTAAAATTATGCAAAATTAAGGGTGAGGCCACTTGAGCGACAGCTAGGTCTTTGCTGCTTGCGGTCACGTCACCTCAGCTATTTCTGTCTGATTAGCCGATGAACTAGGCATATATATTGTATAGGTTGCAACCCCGCTTTCCCTCGTGAAGCTGATATGATAGTAACTGAAACTGCAATTCATCGACTGTCCACTGGGGGCTGGCTACAAAACAGAGCAAATTTCTATTGACTCCAATGTTAAAACGCCCAACTTTAAAGCAGAAAAAAGGTATTTAGAGCCTGGTAAAAAAACATTTTGGTGTATATAGCTAATATTACCCTTCATGTAAACTGTGAGGGGGGTGAATTTTTTTATAACTCATCTGTTTCATTTATATTAAGCCTTAAAATTATGCATAATTAAAGGCATGGCCACTTGAGTGACAGCTAGGTCTTTGCTACTTGTTGTCATATCACGTCACCTCAGCTGATTCTGGCTGATTAGCCGCTGAACTTTGCATATATATTGTATAGGTTGGAACCCCGCTCTCTCTCATGAAGCTAATACGAAAGTAACTGAAACTGCAATTCATTGACTGGCCACTGGGGGCTGGCTACAAAACAGAGCAAATTTCTTATGACTCCAATGTTAAAACGCCCAACATTACAGCAGAAAAACAGGTGTTTACAGATTATATATCATAATATGCATAGAAACATGTATTACATATTGTATTATATATGATATATAATATATTTTTCTATGCATATTGTTGGTTTCTGGAAGTTTGCATCTTCATTAGCATTTTACACCAGACTTGAATGTCCATCCCATCAGAAATCTGGATTAAACCTCTCTGTTTAATATAAATATTTTATCTTGCTGGATGCAATCAAACAGATTATTCAGAAACATTTATTTTTCGCACTATCATAGTAACCCGCTGATGTAGGCATTAAATAAATCCCTTTTAGAAAAGTAAAAATAAAATGAGTTCTTTGAGGTTTCGCTGCTAAATTTAACTGTTCAGAAAAGAACAAAAACATCTGGGTTCACAAGTTGCAAGTTTCTACCAAAGGACTGCATGACCCACTTTAGTTTAAAGCAGAAGAGCTGGATGAGAAGAGACAGAGACGAGAAACCACGCTGAATTTTTAAAGCAGTCTCTTCCTGAAAGCAGCTCTCAGAGTTTAGACTTGCAGATCTGTCAGGAGCAGTATGGTTCACATCACAGTGCGCTAATAATAATAATAATAATAATAATAATAATAATAATAATAATAATAAACCTATTATTAATATACATTGTTAAATGTAAGTCTTTGCAGTGGGACAAACAATCTAATCCAATAAGAAGTCTTATAAAACAACTTGGCTAGTTTTACTGATTGCAGATGTTGTGGGTTTTTATTAATATGAATATTATTTTCTGCAGAACAACAAATGTGATATTATACAGTAGATAATTTTTAACTTAATACTGTTGTTTAAATGGTTTAAGTTGTGAAAAACTACATGACTGATTACATGACGATGTGATTCATTAATATAATTGATCTTGTTTATCTAATTCCTTTAATCAGACATTATTTTTAGATAATATCATTTTTGTGCGACGCAGTGGCGCAGTAGGTAGTGCTGTCGCCTCACAGCAAGAAGGTCACTGGTTCAAGCCTCGGCTGGGTCAGTTGGCGTTTCTGTGTGGAGTTTGCATGTTCTCCCTGCGTTTGCGTGGGTTTCCTCCGGGTGCTCCGGTTTCCCCACAGTCCAAAGACATGCGATACAGGTGAATTGGGTAGGCTAAATTGTCCGTAGTGTATGAGTGTGAATGAGTGTGAATGGGCGTTTCCCAGAGATGGGTTGTGGCTGGAAGGGCATCCGCTACGTAAAACACATGCTGGATAAATTGGCGGTTAATTTCGCTGTGGCGACCCCGGATTAATAACGGGACTAAGCAGAAAAGAAAATGAATGAATGAATATAATTTTTGGTATTAAATAATACTCTAATTAAGAAACTAAAACTACCAGTAGGTGGTCGAGCATTTGATTCATTCAAGAATAAGGTAAATGGCCTAATTGAATCAATTATTCACTACAATTTTTTAACAAAAACTACTAGGTGGTCAAGAATGATGTAAATGGCTCATTGGACTACTGAATCAATTATTCACTAAGATTCTTTTTAACAAAAACTATCAATTGGTGGCAGTAAATGTCTAAAGATTCATTTGTAGTGTCATTGATTCATTCAAGAATGATGTAAATGGCTTATTGGACCACTGAATCAATTATTCACTAAGATTCTTTTTAACAAAAACTATCAATTGGTGGCAGTAAATGTCTAAAGAGTAATTCATAGAGACATTGATCTGTTTGATTCATTCAAGAATGACCTAAAAGGCTCATTGGACCACTGAATCAACTATTCACAGTTTGTTTAACAAAAATAACCAGTAGGTGGCAGTAAATGTCTAAAGATTCATTTGTTGATTCATTTGATTCATTGATTCAAGAATGATGTAAATGGCTTATTGGATGACTGAATCAATTATTATTAAGATTTTTTTAACAAAAACAACCAGTAGATAACAGTAAATATCTAATAAGTCATTTGTTGAGTCATTGATTCATTTGATTCATTCAAGAATGATGTAAATGGCTCATTGGGTTATTAAATCAATTTAGATAAAAAAAAAAGAAAACAAAATAATTCTCTAATTAACAAATTAAACAACCAGTAGGTGGTCGACCATTTGATTCTTTCAAGAATGAAGTACATGGCCAAATTGGATCAATAATTCACAATTTTTTTTATAAAATATACCAGTAAGTGGCAGTAAATGTCTAAAGAGTAATTCGTTGAGACATTGATTCATTCAAGAATGATGTAAATGGCTCATTGGACTACTGAATCAATTATTCACTAAGATTTTTTTTAACAAAAACAACCAGTAGGTGGCAGTAAATGTCTAAAGATTCATTAATTGAGTCACTGATTCATTTGATTCATTCAAGAAGGATGTAAATGGCTTATTGGACTACTGAATCAATTATTCACTAAGATTTTTTTAACAAAAACAACCAGTAGGTGGCAGTAAATGTCTAAAGATTCATTAATTGAGTCACTGATTCATTTGATTCATTCAAGAAGGATGTAAACGGCTTATTGGACCACCGAATCAATTAATCACTAAGATTTTTTTTTTTAACAAAGCCAACCAGTAGATAACAGTAAATGTCTTATAAGTCATTAGTTGAGTCGATTCATTTGATATATTTAAGAATGGCGTAAATGACTCATTGGATTATTAAATCAATTATTCAGATTTAAAAAACTAAACCACCAGTAGGTGGCGGTAAACATCTATAAAGTAATTTGCTGAGTCAGTGACTACGTTTACATGGACACCAATGATTTGATTTTAATGCGATTAAGACAATACTCTGATTAAGAGTCTACCATGTAAACAGCGATTTTTGATTAATTTAATCAGATTAAGGTCATAATCGAACTAAAGAGAAATCGAATTAAGACATGTGGAGTATGCCGATTTCAGTCGCATTATTAAAGTGCAGAACATACATGCAAACACCTTAATCGAACTATTTCTGTCATGTAGGACTTAAAGTTAAAGTCGATGCAGTTAAAGTCGACAAATTAAAAATAAAACAGCCGAAATTAAATGAAACTCCGGAGGAAATGCGGATAGCGCGGTGACACAATGATGTTAATCGAATTATGTGCTATAACATGTAAAATGCGATCATGAAAGTAACACTGAAAAAGCAACTCAAGTAAACACCTTAGTCGTATTATTTTCTCAATTAGATTAAAGCTAATAATTTGATTCCTGATGTCTGTAAACGTAGTCACTGATTAAATTCATTCAAGACTATTGACTAATTTATTCATTCCATCCAATCTCACATCATATAAATGGTTTGTTTGCAACTTTACATTTATAAATACTATTAATTTCACGTTTACTTAATTTAACCGCGGACTCACAAGCTTCTTGACATCTATAAAAACGTGCATGTTTGCCATTAAACGAGTATCCTAAAGTCATCTATGGTCATTTTTCATATTTATTCCACAGCCTGTTCTCTTCTAAGCTCCCAGAACTTTGCTGGTGGATTTCCAAAAGTGTTAATGAATGGTTGTCCTCATCCAGCTTCAGCTATAATTTGTCTAAAAGAGACAATCCTGCTTTCTCCTGACCACAGAACTACGCTTTTGTTATTCTAGGACTCTTCTTTATTCAAACTAAAGCCAGGCTTTTGGAGAAATCAAACTCTATTATTCACTTTAGGAGAGTATGTGGATGTATTAATCTGCAACTAAAACAATAATTAAAAACTATATGAATATTAAAAGTTTTTCTAGTATGTAAACGTCATTATAATCATTCACCAGGAGTGAAAACAGCTCCTGCATCAGTTTTCTCGAGGTGAATTTAACAATTTTTCTGAGAATCGGTATCAGAATCCCAGTTTAGATATCGTGATGACGGCGCTAGTGGCGAATTTCCACAGATAAAAATACAGTTATGACTAATATGCTCTCTGCGTTTAGATCCCACACATCTCCAGCTGTTCTGCACCTGAAATACCTGCAAAGATGATTCAGACAAAGTCCCTTTCAGGCAAGTCATTTCACTTGGTGGCCTTCTTTGAAATGCCTTATGGGCAGTTTCAAAGAACTGGGGAAACATCAAATTCTCCAAAACTGCTTGCCAAGCTTACATATCACATTACATATTATGAAACGATTACATTAAGCAACAACTGTCTCTTTAGTTTCACTTCTAAACGTCCGAGTCACACAAAATCTGCAAAAATTCACATCTGGTCCAAGCCCCTCCCCCGGAGAAATGACAGTGTATAGCGATCAATGATTGGCTCCTGTACTAGTAGGCGGGGCTTCATTCGCGCTATCCGCTTGTTAACTGTGACGTCACATGAAGGGGCTTCCGGGTCCAATCGCTCTATCAAACTGTATGGGGAGACTCGACAAATGGTAATATTAAACGTTTACAAAGCGCTGTAATACTTTCGAAAATCACCATCGCAATATATATATATATCTATGCCTAATATGCGATGGTCAAAAAGTGACTAATTTTTTACAAACTGTTAAAATTTTGGTATTTGTGATGCAGCAAGTCCAGAGACTGTCATGTACACCATGAAATAAAATTCACTTTAATGTGTGATAGGACTAAAAAGTGGTCATAAACGAATATTTTCTTAATTCAAATGAGTAGCGGCTTGGACCTGGAAACAGTACGTCACAGATACGTCACGACTTAACAAGCGGATTAACTGTTAACACTTTTCCCCATTCAAAACTATACAAGTGACACGTCTTGTGTATTCTACACAAGATATAGTGCATGCTAATGCTAACTCTAATTCAGTTAACTACTGCTATGCTGGTGCAACAGTTCAAAAATAGTTGGTTAAAGAGATGGTTAAAATTACTGCTGTGTATTGTACCTGAGTAATACATTTGTTTTAAAAATAATAGTCCCACATGGAAAATACTGTAGTAATTTCTAGTAAAGGGCTGCACGGTGGTGAAGTGGGTAGCACGGTCGCCTCACAGCAAAAAGGTCGCTGGTTCGAGCCTCTGCTGGGTTAGTTGGCATTTCTGTGTGGAGTTTTGCATGTTCTCCCCGTGTTGGCGTGGGTTTCCTCCAGGTGCTCCGGTTTCCCCCACAGTGCGCTATAGGAGAATTGGGTAGGCTAAATTGTCACTAGTGTATGTGTGTAAATAAGCGTGTATGGATGTTTCAGCTGGAAGAGCATCCGCTGCATAAAACATGTGCTGGATAAGTTAGCGGTTCATTCCGCTGTGGCGACCCCAGATTAATAAAGGAACTATTCCGAAAAGAAAAAGAATGAATGAATTTATAGTAAATATTACAGTGCTTCTAAACCATACTAAAGTACTTCAATTAATCTGTTGTGGTGATTGTATAGCTGCTATAGTAACACAACGACTACAGTAATATAAACAAATGACCCAGTTGTGTTCTGCAACTATATACAGGGCTTAATTTGTCAACAAGCTGGATCCGGAACCACTGAAATCTGATCCGGCACCTAACTTTACCAATCCCCTGCCCCGCCCCCATTTCACTTTCGTCTGCGACAACCCCCATCATCGCCACCCCAACCCCCCTCTTCACTTTCGTCCGCAACAATGACCCCGCCCCCACTCCCCGCCTTTCTCTTTACTTTCGTCCGTGACACCTCTGCCTCATCTAGTAACATGCTGGATCCATTACCCTGATCTGTTCTGGGACCTCATAATTTACAAATTAAGCACTGACTATAGGGTATATTATACTACAATACACACATACAGTGTACTGTATTAAAAACTTCGCCATTTCAGATGATTATTAATTTTTAAAGTCAATTATTAAAGTGATTTGAGTCATTCAGAGATGTATGATGCAGTCCTCCAAGCTCATGATGGAGTCAGACACAATATTCATTCTGTTTCCACTGCAGCATGACTTTATATTCTATACTGGACATTATTGAAGGTTCAGTGATGAGACTTTTGTCTAAGGAAAGTCAGACCTTGCTGTCCTAATGAAATCATTCAAAATCAAGGCATGATCATATTTTATTGTGCTTAAATAAGCGTCATCTAGAGGCCTTTGCCTTTCATATAAGCCACTTCTGACACCAAATCATCAACTAGAAGTGGAGTTATTATTTGCCGTTCCTAAAACTTGCATAGGTGACAAGACTTTTGTCAGGTAGTGTATGCATCTCTTACTGTGCAACTGTTAAAATATTAAAATGTTTGGGCTTTAACTGAGATGCTGATTGGATCACTCGTCATGAGAAACGTGTTGGTTGATTACAACGTTTCCCTTCAGCTTTACAGTCTCAACATTTCATAGCAGAGCACAGATCCAGATTCAACCCTCGTCCGCTGGATGAAGCCTCTCTTATAATTACTTCATTTGTACTTCAAACCAAATGCTGACCTGTCTGTCTTTTGAGATTGCGGAAAGATCACAGATTAAACGAAAAGGATTCAGACTCACCCCATATTGCCATGAAGATTGCAAAGAAGACTGTGCCTCCGTTATCAAAAAGATGGGTCACCTGGTGGGTAGAAAAGAGGCAATGTGTTTTAGGACGCAGAATTAGGATAAAACAGCAAGACATCTAAAAAGAAATGGATAGTAAAGCATTTGATTCCTCAAATGTCTGTATAATCCTTAAAGGTTTACAATTAGGCCTGTCACAATAATCAGTATATCGAATTATCGTGCAGAACTTGGAGATGATCTCAATCTTTTTGCCGTTGAAATATATATTTACAAATATCCAAATAACGTTAAAGCCATTTTACAATAAGATTTACGTTCTACCTCACAAGTGTCAATGTCTATAATTGGACATTTACCTAATAAGACATTAAATAGTGTATATAATAGGACATTTACCTTTTTAACATCAAATTATAGTATCTAAATAACCTTAATACTGTTCACACCAGACGTATCTTGTGCGAACAAAATCGCACAACAAATTCACGTGTAAATAGACGCGTGAACATTGAGTTTACTTGCTTCATTCACGCGTCAAATTCACTTCACAATAGTTGTGGATTCACATCATGGGCGGAGCTTCTGTCTACCCGGTGACTCTAGCTTTATTGCTAAATGGTTAACATGGATTTTATTGAGAGAATAGTTGTGCTTTATGTGCTTTAGGAAGGCTTAAAAATAGCGTAGATTCATTCGGCGTGTTTGAGTGCACTAGATCCTGATTTCAGGGGTGCACCCAGCTCTGAGTTCATCAACTCATCCAGAAACTATACGATAGTGGAGGCTTTATGATGGAGGTTTTCAGTGGTGCTTCCGACTGAGCCAAGCCTGGTTTGATGAACGTTTTCCGTTGTCGCCAAGAGGATTTAACCCTCAGGACACCAACAACAGGCGCTACGTCATAATCATGCCCCCACAAGAGCAAGCTCCTGATTGGTTAACACGGCGCGATTGTGTTAGGCAAATGTGTTTTTTATGTTTTGTTTGTTTTTTTTTAATACCTTTTTAAATTGTTGCAGATTAATTAAAAATAAAAAAGCTGTAAAATCACATCAGTATTCACAGTCTTTGGCGTGAAGCTCTAAACTGAGCTCAGCTACATTCTGTATCCACTGATCATTCTTGAGATGTTTCAGCAGCTTCATTGGAGTTCACCTGTGGTCAATTCAGTTGATTGGACATGATCTGAAAAGGCGTACACCTGTCTATATAAGGGCCCAGGGTTGACAGTGCATGTCAAAGCATAAACCAAGCATGAAGACAAAGGAATTGTCTGTAGACCTCCGGGACAGGATTGTCTCGAGGCACAAGGCTGGGGAAGCTTACAGAAACATTTCTGCTGCTCTGAAAGTTCCAATGAGCACAGCGGCCTCCATCATCCGTAAGTGAAAGATGTTTGGAACCACCAGGACTCTTCCTAGAGCTGGCCGGCCATCTAAGCTAAGTGATCGGGGGAGAAGGGTCTTAGTCAGGGGTGTTTTCAATAACCCGATGGTCACTCTGTCTGAGCTCCAGCGTTCTTCTGTGAAGAGAGGAGAACCTTACAGTAGGACAACCATCTGTGCAGCAATCCACCAATCAGGCCTGTATGGTAGAGTGGCCAGACTGAAGACACTCCTCGCCTGGAATTTGCCAAAAGGCATCTGAAGGACTCTCAGACCATCAGAAACTAAACTCTCTGGTCTGATGAGACTCAAATTGAACTCTTTGGAGTGAACGCCAGGCGTTACGTTTGGAGAAAACCAGGCAGCGCTCATCACCAGGCTAATACCATACCTACGGTGAAGCATGGTGGTGGCAGCATCATGCTGTGGGGATGTTTTTCAGCAGCAGGAACTGGAAGACTAGTCAGGATAGAGGGAAAGATGAATGCAGCAATGTACAGAGACATCCTGAATGAAGACCTGCTTCAGAGTGCTCTTGACCTCAGACTGGGGAGCAGTTCATCTTCCAGCAGGATAATGACCCAAAGCACACCGCCAAAATATCAATGGAGTGGCTTCACAACAACTCTGTGAATGTCCTTGAGTGGCCCAGCCAGAGCCCAGAGCTAAATCCTATTGAACATCTCTGGAGAGATCTGAAAATGGCTGTACACCGTCGCTTCCCATCCAACCTGATAGAGCTTGAGAGGTACTGCAAAGAGGAACGGGCAAAAATTCCCAAAGACAGGTGTGCCACGCTTGTGGCATCATATTCAGAAAGACTTGAGGCTGTAATGGCTAGCAAAGGTGCATCAACAAAGTATTGAGCAAACGCTGTGAATACTGATGTACATGTGATTTCTCAGGTGTTTTATTAAATAAATTTGCAACAATTTCAACAAATCTTTTTCCACATTGTCATTATGGGGGATTGTGTGTAGAATGTTGAGGAAATAAATTAGTTTAATCCATTTTGGAATAAGGCTGTAACATAAAAAATGTAGAAAAAAAGAAGCGCTATCAATACTTCCCGGATTCTCTGTATGTCATGTGCAAGCTAAAAATCTAAAATAAAAAAAATACTAATAATTTTAAGTTAAGCTAAACACCACAATGTTTAGCCCTGCCTCTTTAGTCCAGGGCAGTGAGGTTTACTTGCACAGTCAATCTCATACCTGCTAGCCTTTATTAAACTCGGCCCTGGAAACCCCAATTCCATCGGGGTCACGGCACCACTTTAATCATATCCTCTTGACCCTCTCTCAAGATGCTAATAGCAGGTTATAAGCTCTAACAAGGCTGCCGAAGCCCTTTTAGGAAATTCAGTAAGAAAAATAGGGCTTGTGCATTAAGGGTTTATTCTGACAGTTATTTGCAGCAATGAAGCAGAGGCAGTTAATGTGATTCAGTAACCGCAGCCATCTTTGGGGAACAAATACAACAGTAAGCACTGGCACTGAAAGACCACCCACACACACACAGTCTTCGAGCCAAAAAGACATTTAAACTTTGCCAGCTACATAAACTGGAAAAGCCCAAAGAGATCGATGTGGAAGACATCACTGTATAGGATGTCTGACAATGAAATGCAACACAGACAGAGGGCTTGCAAAGACTAGTCGACTTGAACGCTCTGATATGACCCTCTTTATGTGCACTAACTCTGATGGGTTTAATGCAGAGGGCAAATTGTTGGCGGCACTTCACTTACTGGAGCATTTGTAATCAGATCACCTGAGGCGGATGTTCAAACCAAGTGTAAATGCAGTGGAATTTCCTAAACTATCTTGATATAAAAGGGTAAACAGCTGTGGAAAAAGGGTTATCAGATTTGGAGTGCTGTTCATGACAGGAAGCTTGACTTTGAGGTTTTTAACAGCATATTTCCCCCAGGAGGTAAAACAAAAATGCTCCCAATGTTTTTTTGGGGGGTTTAATACGCCACTGTTATGACCAGCTCAACTGAGTGACAACTAGGGTTGGGTATTGTTTGGGGTTATTTTGATACCGGTGGTAAATCGATGCTTTTAAAATGTTATTGGTGCCAAAACCGATACTTTTGAGCCACAAAATGATGGTGGAGCACTCTAGAAAATTCTTTTATTTGACAAAAAACTTTTAAAATCATTTTAATTGAACAATATAACTCAATTCATAAACATCAATTCATATTTTACATATTTCAATTGAATTGTATTAATATCCCTGCTGAAAAAAACAGCTTAAACCAGCCTAAGCTGGTTGGCTGGTTTTAGCTGGTCGACCAGCCTGGTTTAGAGGGGTTTTGGCCATTTCCAGGCTGGTTTCCAGCCATTTCCAGCCTGGTCTTAGCTGGTCAGGCTGGAAAATGACCAGCTAAAACCAGCTTGACCAGCCTGGTTTAAGCTGGACATGGCTGGTCAAGCTGGTTTTAGCTGGTCAACTCCCAGCCTGACCAGCTAAGACCAGGCTGGAAATGGCTGGAAACCAGCCTGGAAATGGCCAAAACCCCTCTAAAACCAGGCTGGTCGACCAGCTAAAACCAGCCAACCAGCTTAGGCTGGTTTAAGCTGGATTTTTCAGCAGGGATATTTCTTTTGTTCATTTGTGTTTGTTAACATGAATTTAAGATTTGCATTAGCTTACTGCTGACCTGTGGAAAGGCAGAGAAAACAAACCAGGGAAGACCTTTTTTCTAGGGTTGGGGCTTGTGACTACGTTTGCATGGACATCAGTAATCATAATGATTTGCCTTTTCTGAATAAGACAATAATATGATGAAGGTGTTTACATGAGCTCTGCTTTTTGAATGTTCCTTTCATGATCCTGTTTTACATGTTGTAGTACATAGATTGTTTAATGTCATTGCGCCACCACAGTATTCACGTTTCCTCCGGAGTTTCATGTAATTTCGGGTGTTTCATTTTTATTTTTCTGACTTTAACTGCAGTTTGGAAGTTTCACTTTCATTCAGCAACATATTGTTCATTCCCTGTGACAAACTGAGGTATTGGATGCGAATATGAAGTAAGGACTGGTGGAAGAGTGTCGTTCTAATGGAATTTGATGCCGCACGCCAAATGGAAAGATAAAAAACTCATTGTTGCAAAACTCATGCTGTTTACATGGTCAACTCTGAATCAGAGTATTGTTTTTAATCATATATGATGTCCATGTAAACCAGGGGTGCTCAATCCTGTTCCTGGAGATCTACCTTCCTGCATAGTTCAGCTCCAACGCTGATCAAACACACCTGAACCAATTAATTAGGACCTGAACAGCACTTGATAATTACAGGCAGGTGTGTTTGATATGGGCTGCAACAGACATCTGCAGGAAGGTAGATCTCCAGGAACAGGATTGAGCACCCCTGATGTAAACGAAATCGGTGAAAATGCCAGACGATGTCGCAAGCTGTCAGAGACAGTGCGTTCCTCTGCCTTTAAGTTGATCATGCGCCCTCAAATGTTTCATTAAGTTTGACGTGTTTAACTTTTGTAAAGCGTCTGCTTGACGTTGCTGCGTCAGAATCCTTGCTTGTAAAATATAGGCATACTTTAGGACGCTTAGTTTAAGCAAATTTGATGAACGCGATCATGTGTGTTGATCTGAACGGAGTCGCTCACCGGATGCGCTGTACAGCAAGTGTTGCCTACGTGCGTGCGTTCCCTAAAACAACAAGAAAAAAAGCCTGAAATCGCAGACAGTGTCGTTATTCCTCCAAGTTGTTTAGAATTACATGTTAAGAGATGGTGGGACACAAGGCGTACTTATGTGTGCCCTTGATGCACCCCTTGATGCTTCTTACGTCCTTGTCGCAGCACCTGTGGCACCGAAATTCATATCACTGATTTCGGCTCATAGCAGTTACAAAGGTACTGGTGCCATAATACCCAACCCTAGTGACAACATAAAAGAGTAATCAACCTACAAAATAGCATTAATGCAAATGCTTTATTATAAACAAAACTAATAGGCCAACAATCAGGAAATGAAAGGAAACGCTCGAAGTACCAGGAGCTAGTAGAGAAGTGCCAGGAAGGGGTCTGAAAGACTCACTGTGAGCCAATAGAGGAGGGCTGTAGAGGGTCTGCAGGGCATTCACTCCTTAAAGCAGGGCTATTCAATTGGCGGCCCGCGGGCCGAACCCGGCCCCCAAGGCAATTTGTTCTGGCCCTCCAAATAGTGTGACCAAGACATCAAGAATAAATTTAGTTCAGTCAAAAAACGGCCGCTATAGTTATGAAGTGACGTGCGTCTGTTCAATACAGCACGAGCTGCGCAGAGCGTGAGTCACCTGACAGTGTTGAGAGCAGCCGAATACATTTGAATATGTTTGTAGAAAAGGTCTTTTGTACAATGCACTGATATCGATATTAGGGACGCAACGATTAACCGATTTCACTATTAACTGCGCTTTAATTCGTCATGGTTAATTAATCGTAAAGGTTTCTCTAAGCCGCATTTCTGCATTTCTGTTCTGCCGCATGAAACGAACTGCTGAACAAAGTTACGCCAAGTTGCCAACTGTGCGCTAGTTTAAAGTTCCGAGCTTGTCCACCGAAGCTAATACGCACGCACACTGTAATAACTATAGCCGCGGGCCGTTCCCATATCACGTCTTTCCCGCGCGCAAGTTTGTTATGTCGTAAGAATATATGCCAATATGCGGGCGCAAGCGGAGCAACGAGCTCGCGGCTGTCTGGGCGCACGCAGTAGAAAACATCTCATGCTGTAGCAGTGAGAGTTGTGCTTAGCTTTCAGTGCAATGTAAACAAAAGACATGTTAGACGAACTATTATTAAAATGATTATGTATGTATGAACGCAGATGATAACAACAGTTAATCTAAATATTGGCGCCGACCTTCATAACAATTATTATTATATTGTTTTCTCCCGTTCCTCTTTATAAACACACACATAATTAAACTGTGTAGCCCTATAAGCACAGAAAAACCTTCAGCATAAAAACTTTTACTAATGAAAATGCCTTTTAAAGGTTTTTAAATATTAGTTAGGGATGTCCAGATCTAAATCTAGCTAATATAAAGCTTAAATTCACATTAGACGTGATAACTGTGAAACACTGATTATTCTTCACACTATATAATCGTACAACCAAAATCTATAATTGTTGCATCCATAATTGTTATGCAGTTCAAAACATCACATATGAACGTATCTGAGTGTAGAAGAAGCCTACTTCAGCAATACACTGATTTTGTTGTGCAGTGAAATACAACATTTGAATGTTTGTTAAAATAAACTTATTGTACAATGCAGTGATGTTATATAGTTTCAAAATACAATATATTCACATTTTAATGTAGACAAATACAACGTGGGTGTCTAAAGGAGCAAAAATACATCATTGGCTCTTAAATGCAGTTGTGTCATCACTCATATAGCAAGTCAAATCTCTCCGGCCCTTCGTTTGGGATGCTTTTCATGAACTGGCCCCCGTGACAAACTAATTGAATAGCCCTGCCTTAAAGTCTTCAACCAACTAGGCCTAGCAGTAGCAGCTAAGAAGAGGACCATTAAAGTGCCCCTATTATGCATTATAAATTAGCGCGAATCTAATCTGCTCTGATTGGACCAATGACCCAGTCTGTTGTGATTGATCGACTGGGTTCAGTGAGAAAGACAGAGACAGAGACAAACGCTACTACTCTTAACCCTAACCCCAAGTAATAACAACGACACACATTCAGTATTAATGACATCAATCGCAAAAAGTGCATCACGTCAGTCGCGTCTTCTTCATTTTCCAATCAAGTGAAAGCAGAGGCAGGGTTTACGTTGAGGTGACAGCAGTGTTTGTGCTGTCAAGACGACTATGGAGACTTTTAAAGATGGAGAAGAGACTTGTGTTTGCTGTTTCGAGTTATCTGGAGCTGTATGACTTCACAAATCTATTACAATTATAACAATATCAATAGCAACACAACTCACCGTTGCGACGTGTAGCTACATTTTTTGAGAGGTGTGCGTCAGCGTCGGCATCAGCCACGGCAAGGGCTATGTGTCAGCGCGAAGGCTGCGCAGGACCATATGCATGTGCTTGAAGTATAAATCAGCCTTGACCCAGCACAATAGGAACTACCAATAAAGCTAATGTTAACGCTATTACTTGTTACCAAAGATGCACAGAATTTTCAGGCAATGAAAATATTAGTCAAAAACGGCATCTTCGACTGAAAAAAAAAGGGCTGAAAATTGCACTGCCAGCACACTGGTTCACCTTCTCTCACACCAGATGCGGAAAGATTAGCAACCTTTGTAGTCTATTCTCAGCCCTGATTATATGTCACACTGCACAGGAGATTGTCATAGGAGTCTCAACACCTTAAAGCAGACAATGGACTGTCCTGTGACGTGGTGTACTCCGGGGGTGTAGTTTTGTCCCGCTTTTCTTTTATGACAGTGCAGATAGTCTGCTCAGTCGAGTCCCCGGAGGCAGCTTTATTTGTTGAGGAGGTGGAGATTTTGGCAGACCATCTTCATAAAGAGCATCTGAGGTCTTTGCAGGAGGTTTGATTCACAGCTCATATAATTTTTCATTTAACCTGCGTGGAAAGAGCACATTGACATTTAATCCTTCGGGATGGGAAAGGTATGGCAGGGCTTGAATGGCAGAATACCTGGAGAGGGAATCTATAAAGCGAGTCTGAAGAAGCGTAACAGATGATTTTGAAAGTAGAAGAGCTGCACGCAGGTATGTTAAATCCTTCCTGAGCTGAGAAAATTATCTTTAGAGTTGACAGATTTGCCACCAGAACTGGTGTAGGTGGACCAATAATGAAGACGTGCTAAAAGGTGTAAGGACATTGGCTGATTTCAGCTTCATTGTTGACTCACGACAGTAGTAGACTGCCAAGAAACTGTGACAAAAGGTGCAATTTTCATACGATGAAACTTTCTTCTGAGAAGGAACCAATGTTATGTGCATTTTAATCAAATATGAGCTTCCCCCTGGTGAGGTAACCGCCATGTTCCCACGACACAAAACCCACTTTCAGTTTTTAGCACTGGTCGCGCAGCTTGAAGAATCTGTGTTTGATTTGCATGTTGAAAACCAAGAGCTAATTCAAAGCACATGACGAAAACAGACTCTGCTAATGAGACTACAGCAAAAATATGTGAAAACGAGACGTTCTGCATGTCGTGTAAATCAAGCGGATCTTTTCAGCGATTGTGTTGACATTAAGACGATGACAGCAATATAATTTATCGCCACACAAACAGGACGACAAGCGGTTTTCTAGCCTTTCATGCTGTTTGTTTTGTTTATTTCTACTTTCCGTGTTCCCACAGAACAGCATCATGAACTGATTACAGGAGCGAATGCCAAGATGCAAATTGGCTCATAAATTGAATTGAAGATGTACAAGCTGTCTACTGGAGAAAAGAGCAGTTATTCTTTCATCTCCATAAACTTTTATGGAGTTTTTTTGTGTCATAAAATGTTTGATTTCTTTGATGGCTGGAAACTATTCTAGAGCCAAATGGTTTTCAACTGAATTTACTATACAACATGAAATGTCACAGAAATCATTCAGGTGAAAGCACACAACTTTTTTTTTTTTTTGCTGTCCTGTGAGTGTTAATGGGAATAACAGTGTTATAAATAAATGGCGTTACTAACGGAATTACTTTTTTCAGTAATGAGTCATCAAATAAATTACTGATGTTACAACACCATTACCATTACTGACAATAAAAGGCGGTGTTATATAATTGATGTATAATTTGCAATTGAGCCCCCTGGAGCGGTTTTCATCTGACTCTGTCGGCCTGCTCTGGTGTGTTACATTTTTTTTTTAAAAAGCATCATTTATTTTTAGACTTATTTGTTGGCCAGTCATGGTAAATAAACATTACTGTCTATTGTTTTACTGTTCCAGTACAGAAATGATAATAATTACAATAAAATGTTACATTTGATAGATGTCTCACACACACACATATATATATACACACACACACACACACACACACACAGACATACATACAGTTGCAATCAGAATTATTGAACCCCCTTTGATTTTTTTTTTATTTTTTTAAATATTTCCCAAATTATGTTTAAGAGAGCAAGGAAATTTTCACAGTATGTCTGATAATATTTTTTCTTCTGGAGAAAGTCTGATTTGTTTTATTTCGGCTAGAATAAAAGCAGATTTTAATTTTTTAAAACCAATTTTAAGGTCAGAATTATTAGCCCCTTTAAGCTATATATTTTTTCGATAGTCTACAGAACAAACCATCATTATACAGTAACTTGCCTAATTACCCTAACCTGCCTAGTTAACCTAATTAACCTAGTTAAGCCTTTAAAAGTCACTTTAAGCTGTATAGAAGTGTCTTGAAGAATATCTAGTCTAATATTATTTACGGTCATCATGACAAAGAGAAAATAAATCAGTTATTAGAAATGAGTTATTAAAACTATTATGATTAGAAATGTGTTGAAAAATTTTTTCTCTCCGTTAAACAGAAACTGGGGAAAAAAATAAACAGGGGGGCTAATAAATCAGGGGCTTGAATAATTCTGATTGCAACTGTATATATATATATATATATATATATATATATATATATATATATATATATATATATATATATATATATATATATATATATATATATATACACACACAGTGCATCCGGAAAGTATTGATAGCGCTTCACTTTTTCCACATGTTTTTTTGTTACAGCCTTATTTAAAAATGGATTCAATTAATTTATTTCCTCAACATTCTACACACAATCCCCCATAATGACAATGTGAAAAAAAGAGTTTTTGAAATTGTTGCAAATTTATTAAAAATAAAAAAGCTGAGAAATCACATGTACATCAGTATTCACAGCCTTTGCTCAACACTTTGTTGATGCACCTTTGGCAGCGATTACAGCCTCAAGTCTTTCTGAATATGATGCCGTAAGCTCGGCACACCTGTCTTTGGGAATTTTTGCCCATTCCTCTTTGCAGAACCTCTCAAGCTCTATCAGGTTGGATGGGAAGCGACGGTGTACGGCCATTTTCAGATCTCTCCAGAGATGTTCAATAGGATTTAGGTCTGGGTTCTGGCTGGGCCATTCAAAGACATTTACCGAGTTGTTGTGAAGCCACTCCATTGATATTTTAGCTGTGTGCTTGGCCTGATTGGTGGATTGCTGCACAGATGGTTGTCCTTCTGTAAGGTTCTCCTCTCTCCACAGAAGAAAGCTGAAGCTCAGACAGAGTGACCATCAGGTTATTGATCACCTCCATGACTAAGGCCCTTCTCCCTCGATCACTCAGCTTAGATGGCCGGCCAGCTCTAGGAAGAGTCCTGGTGGTTCTCCATCTTCCACTTACGGATGATGGAGGCCGCTGTGCTCACTGGAACTTTTCAGAGCAGCAGAAATGTTTCTGTAAGCTTCCCCAGCCTTGTGCCTCGAGACAATCCTGTCTCAGAGGTCTACAGACAATTCCTTTGTCTTCATGCTTGGTTTGTGCTTTGACATGCACTGTCAACCCTGGGCCCTTATATAGACAGGTGTATGCCTTTTCAGATCATGTCCAATCAACTGAATTGACCACAGGGGAACTCCAATGAAGCTGCTGAAACATCTCAAGAATGATCAGTGGAGACAGAATGAAGCTGAGCTCAATTTAGAGCTTCACGCCAAAGGCTGTCAATACTGATGTGATTTTACAGCTTTTTTATTTTGAATAAATTTGCACCAATTTCAAAAACTCTTTTTCACATTGTCATTATGGAGGATTGTGTGTAGAATGTTGAGGAAATAAATGAATTTAATCCATTTTGGGATAAGGCTGTAACATAAAAACATGTGGAAAAAGTGAAGCGCTATCAATACTTTCCAGACGCACTGTATATATATATATATATATATATACTGTGGAAATATAAATTTATATAATCTAGTTTCAAATTAACAAAAATCTACATATAACTGAAAAGTTATATTCTTTGGTTTTAATTACATCATTTCATTAACAGCCCAGCTATGAGAGACATTAACCTTCACCATTCTGACTACTGGCTGAGACAATGTGATGCAAATGCTATGGGCAGGTTCTTAACCACTCAGCCTTTGTCTTAGGGTGATACTTTCAGGCCAAAGAAACCCCCTTTGTTGATCAACTTGTCTGGCAGGTTTTCTAACACCTATATGCTGGTTAATCCAATACCTGATATGCATGCTTTGTTTAGCCATCTCCCCTCCTCCTAAGAAGCAATATAGACAGGACATCTTTGTTTTAATGCAGACTTGTGATAAAACTAGCAGACTGCAGACCTCCAATAGGCTCCTGCAGACACAAGGACTTCTTGAAGACGTTGTATGACTGCAGATTAACCAACGCGTCTCAAAGAAATTCTGCTTGTTTCGAGTCTCCTGGACTGGGTTCTCTTCGTCCATCCATCATTTATTTGTTTACAACAATACACTATAGCACATTGTAGAATATTTTGTAATAATAACTGATTTAAGATAGTTGTTAACAGCAGATGGTTGCTCTTCAAATGTAATTCTCTTAAACCATTCCCAACTTCATTAATGATCATTTTAGGTTGAAGTGGTGTGTGTAAGGAATAGTGACATTTTGCTTGCATCCAATTCCTTAAAGCAAACAGCGCCATCTTATAGCGAATAGCCATGCATTTTAAAACTCATAACGGATACAGAATCGATTTGTAGAACTTTTTTTTTTACCAATTATAATCCAGAGAAATGAAACAAAAGAGCAGAACAAATAAAAAATAGTTATAATAAATTGAATTTTATGGATGTCATAGGTGTCTGAAAGGCTCTTGTGTGTTTGATATCAGTGTGTTGAGCGTCTACAGTACCTTTGCATAAACGCAGCTGTCGCTGAGTGTCCATGAGCTGCAGTTGCCTTCACACATGGGGCACATGACGGTGGTGTTCGCCTCACAGATCTCCTTACTGCAACACAAACACCATCACAACCAGTGCTTTACTGTGCAGAAAAGCCAAGAAAACACAGAAGACAGCAGACGGCCTCAGGACTGACCTTACTTGGCTGGAGTCCATGGTGAAAAGCCCATAGAGGAAGACGAAAAGGCCGACGAGAGCAGCAGGGATGAGCATTCCCGTATACCAGCCCAACCAGGCGAAATACAGACCGATCTTCTCTCCGAAATACCGTCTGCCAGACACACAGACCCACAAACAACAGAGAAACATGGTTCATTAGGACAGTTGTGGCATCATGGTTATGTTCTGCAGGTTCCAATTTAAATCAATAACCGAGTGCATACTGAGGCTTTTTACTGTATGTTTTGATTTTTATGTGGCTCAGTGGTTAGCACTGTGGCCTCAAAGCAAGAAGGTCGCTGGTTCGAGTCCCGCCTGGGCCAGCTGGCATTTCTGTGTGTAGTTTGCATGTTCTCCCCGTGTTGGTGTGGGTTTCCTCCGGGTGCTCCGGTTTCCCCCACAGTCCAAACACATGCGCTATAGGGAATTGAATACGCTAAATTGGCCGTAGTGTATGAGTGTGTGTGTGAGAATGTGAGAGTGTATGGGTGTTTCCCAACACTGGGTTGCAGCTGGAAAGGCATCCGCTGTATAAAACATATGCTGGAATAGTTGGGGGTTCATTCCACTGTGGCGAATTCTGATAAATCAGACACTAAACCGAAGGAAAATGAATGAATGAGTAGATTTTACCGTATGAGGTCGAGCGGCTGGTATTTGTACCAGATCCCCCAGCGTGCCCATCTCTCGTACAGAAGGTGTCTGTGGTTCTGAGCGCCGTGGGTTTTAATCGGGTGTCTGCTTTTGTAACAGCCCTAAAAAATAAAATCACAAATCACAGAGTTTCATATCTCTGTCAACAGTAAAAACACTTCATCACTAACAAGATAACAGAGAAAACACGGCTGAGTTTTACCTCGTGTGGAGGAAACGCTGCTTCATACGTGCTGTTGCCCAGCAGACGATTAATACCTGAAAACAGAAGAAAACCTCTGAACTATAGGCATCAACCTGAATGACTAGTTATGTCTCCATCCACCTATTTTTATGCACATTTTGGTATTTTGCATTACAAAACGCTCAATGGAAATGCTAAGATGTGCATAAATCTTGATTTTTGAGTGGGATAAACTTTTATCTGATAAGCAAAACAAAGACTGAAACACATTTACTGAATAAACTCCAGCATGCGCATCAGTTTCGAGAGTTCACACTTAGCTGATGATTGATAATAAAAGATTATTTGGCATGCTGTCCCGGGAGAGAGCCTTGAGCTTATGAGATCCTCAAGCCCTGGGCTCCCTCCCGTTTGACTGGGCTCCCTCCCGTTTGACTCCTTCAGTGTGTGCAAACCTGCAGAAGAACTACAGGAACCCTTTGACCTCTGTAATTGTTAACAAAGGCTTCTGTACTAAATATTTAAAATGCTTGACTCAAGTGATCAAATACTTATTTCCCACAGTAATTTACAAATAAATTGTTAAAAAGTCATACAATGTGATTTCTGCACTTTTATTTTTAGATTCTGTCTCTCACAGTGGAATTGCACCTATACTGAAAATTCTAGACGCCTCCATGATTTCTAAGTAGGAGATCTTGAAAAATCACAGTGTGATTAAATACTTCTTTCCCCCACTGTAAATATTTTCATATTAGTCAATAATATTACTGAAATTAATTTAAAAACTGAATAAATATACATTTACACACATTTACATAAGTACATACCCAGATTCAATGATGGGCTAAAAATCTGCAGAATTGTGCGTGCACAGATTCCGTGTGGGTCTAGTCATTGGTCACGACGTTATAGCGGGTTAGTGTCTGCTTTTATATTTGGTGTCGGATTAATATTTGCTGGTAGGGAAAGTCTTATTTGTTCGCTTCTGCTATTTATACTTTGATTTGCATTTCAATTTATTTATTTTTTTCCACTTAACTGCTAATCAGAATAGAAACGGTATAAAAAGCACACAAACACACTGACAGTTATAGCTACTGTACATTGTTATGGGTCAATGATACTAATATTCGGCACAAATCCATCAATTTCCCCTTTCTGGCTGTTCTTTCTATGAATGAATTATGTAGAAGCACTGTCCATGCGTGTTTCCTCGTGGGTTAGTAACGCTATGTTTCATTGCACAACATTAGTCTATCAGGCTTTTTGGCTAAAAAAGAGAAATCAAAGTTTAATTAGGTATTATTAGATTATTTTTACATTTCACTGACTGTACGTTCACACCGAAAGCGGCGAGAGCGTCAAAGTAGCCGAAAGTCATTCATTTTCAATGGGAGCCGGCGGCGATAAGCGGCGAGGAGCAGCGCGGCGTGTCAACGTTATGGTAATGAGCTGTGACGCGGTTCGGCGGCAAGCAATCAGAATGTAGAAGTCCACCGCTTGAGAGGAGTCAGAGAACACAGTCACTGTGAACTTTGGTTCCGACCACAGTTGTTCCCAAGGTTTAATTATTGCGGTCGCCGGATTTCCAATTATTTGCAATGTTTTCTTACTGGAACGTAGATTCAAAAAGTTACTGGCGAGTTACTGATGTGCATCAATGTTATATATATATATATATATATATATATATATATTTTTTTTTTTTCTTTAAAAAAAGCGGGAATTTCATGCAACAATACAAAACAGTATTGCTGCTTCAGAATATTTTAGGCATATGGACACATAGTGGAGCAAAGCCACACCACATGCAACTAGATCTTCCGTAGTTAAGTGAATTTGATAATAAGTGTGCACCTTCACGCTAGAAAGCATGTTTTATGTGGGAGTGTAACTGATATGATATGCAGCAACGGCTCCTTTAAATACGAGATCAATGTGTAGCGAATTTTGACGCTCTCGCCGCCGGAGCTCAAGGCAGACAGCGTTGTCGCCAGGGCGGCCAGAGCGACCTTTGCAGTCTCGCTGCTTTCAGTGTGAACGTACAGTTACACTGCTGTGCATCAACTAAGCTGTCTAATGGTCAGCGTTTGAGGCGGCTAGGCTGTAGCTTCAATTTTGATTATTCTCTAATCAGTTGCGTATTAAGTCGTGAATATACTCCTGTAATGCATACTGCAGTCCTTTTTTGTCTGGCTTTCTCTGATATCTTACCTTTTCGTCAAAAATGAATTATTATATCCCTGGGAATGTCTGACACGGGAATGTCAGACATACTAAACACACGTGCCAGGCACGAAAGCTTGACAGGCGTAGCAGGAGTACCTAAGGAGGGCAGGGCTTAGCGAAGGGTCAATTAATGATTTCTTGTGCAGCCCGGTACTAATTGATCGGTGGTTGGGAACCACTGCTTTAGAAGTCAAAAATATATATACGACCCGTTTAATAACTATTATTAAGTAGAAGTTTGGGCTAAAAAAAAGTCACAGTTAATGCTTAGTTATAAGAGAACGTACCTTAAAATAAAGTGTGACCAAAAACGCTATTTAAAAAGCCTTCACTTGTCAAATTCTCCGACGTCCTGATGCTACCTGATGAATCTGTCTGGTCCCTGTGTGGCCTATAACAGGGTTTACTGACAAAGTCAAATTTAAGACCATTCTTAGACCTTTTTAAGACTATTATGAATTAAATTTCAGACTAACAAAGGACTTATATTATATTATAATTACTTATTAGTTAATTAGTTATTAGTTATTATAATTAGTTCTCATATTTTAAATAAATTATCAAAACGAGCAAACCCTTTTAGTATGCATACACATTTTTCAACATATCTTAAAATAAAACTATAATAAAGTAAATGTAAACAGTCTGTCCAGTCCAGTGTCCCCACCACATATGGACTATAAATACACAGGGAACTTTTAAACACATTTTACTGTAAGGATAATAATTAAGCCATATTGGTAAATAGAGTTATAAATAGGTGACTAGGTTGTTGGTGATTGAATGCGTGTTGGCCTGATTGGGGTAGCTTTACATGGGCACAGGAAAATTAAGACCTGTGTACAGTTATTTAAGACCTACAAGACAAAATCTGAGTGACTTTTTAAGGCCTAAAATTTTGTGAAATGTAAGACCACCCTGTATAAACAGAGACTGTCCCGTACACAGGCACTGTACGCACCTTCCCATGAGCTGCCTGACTGGCCCATGAGGAGCCGCTCGTGCTGGCCATAATAATAAAGCAGATTCAGACAACACAACGGAGGAGCTGCGGAGAAACCAGAGCCAGAAGAACATGCAGAGACATGCAGACACACCAGGGGACAGCTCAGCTCAGGACGGGACGGGATGTTTATAAAGTGATTACTGATGCTAATGAATAGAGTTTCGAGGCTTGATGAGGATGTGGAGAAGGACTGGAATACTAAAAAGACATAATATGGATGGATGAAGAAATGTCAACAGAATGCTGGTCAATATGAGACAGTTTAAGCTGACAAACTCTCCGTATGAAGCCTCACACTTATGAATATAAAGCTTAAAGGGATAGTTTTAACACAAATGGATATTCTGTCATCATTTACTCAAACCTTTCACTTATTTCCAAATCAGGTTGAGTGTATTTTTTGTGGCTGAACACAAAGGAAGATATACTGACTGTCATTGACTTCCATAGCATGTTTTGTTCCTACTGTGGATGTCAATGGTTGCTTTTTTTACAGCATTCTTCTGCATATCTTGTTTTGTGTTCAACAGGAGGAAGAAATTCAAAGAGGAAACACTTGAGTGTGAATAAATGATGAGGAAACTACTTTTGGGTTGACAGAAATGGGGGTGGGGGGTGTTGTAAAGCCAGTGAGTAAAGCACAAAATAAGCTGAAAACTATCAAAAATCCAACCCAGACTCATTCTGAAAACGTAGTCCTGTGGACGATTCTGGAGACCGCGAATTATGTTGCCGGAGGTGCGCATGGCTGCGTTTCATTTTTTAACTGAACGCTACGGGGCGGAATGACGCTGTTCCTTTTGGCGCTTACCGGCTGATCGCTCACCTCCATGTGGAGGCCTTTCCCGCCGCAACCAGTTTGTCCCGTTAGCTCGTCGTGTACAACGGCTGACTTGAGACACAAAGGGGAGTTGACCACAACGACGACCGGGTTCGAGTCCGGGGAAGAGCGGTTCCAGAAATCAGGTAAGACCAAAACTGAATTCAAAAAATAAAATGATCGAGTGAACAACAGGCTGAGAACGTGGTAAAATTCAAAAACGTGGTAAAAATCAGACGAGGGCTTTTCTTTTTCTGGACGGCTTTCGTAAACCGTTGGTTGGGTTTAGGGAAGTGTGTTGGTGGGCGGGTCAATCGGTAAAATTGGTTGGGTTTAGGGAAGGAGGAGGGTGGGTCAGTCGATTGGCCAGTCGCTCAGTCAATCATTCAGTCAGACAGATGGTCGACAGCGGCCTCTGGTGGGTTTACGCGAGAACAGCGCGTACGGCACTCGCGTGAGACATTTGAGATACAAAAAAAAGCACACACAGTGGCCTCTTGCGGATTCGCAAAAACAAAAACTGCAAAAATACATACCTCCCAGAACGTATTTCGCGCATACCTGTCAACCCTCCCCTTTTTCCTGAGATTCTCCCGTATTTTACAGTTCTGTCCCGCTATCATCCCGTAAAGGTATTTCCCGTATTTCTCCCTTATTATTTATCTTTCTCTGAAGGGTGGCAAATAAACATTAAAGAGCAGAGTCTCCGTATACGCAACCCATACCGCCGAACCACCAGGGGCCGCCCCTTGCTCTTAAATGTGAGTCTGTTCTGTGCTTTCGCTTTGTTTAGGCATGAAAACACTTTGAAATAAATATAAAAACGGCGAGATTCCCTTTCCTTTTATTACAGGTGCCGTCTCCCCTTCATATGCAATCCTCAAAACAGTCATATAGCGGTGCGTGACTGTCAGCTGACGCGCTCCATAGTGATAAATAGAGGCTGTTTCCTAAACAGATTCTGTTCATGCGATATGAAACGTTGCTCTTTAATCAGAATGTGTCAGTTATACAGTGAAGAAACGGCTAATGAGATTTGATAGCTTGATTTTATTTCATTATAATAGCTATTAATTTTATTAAGCTGAACTGTTTGCTAATGTATTTGCTGCTGATGTATACTATTTATATTTTCTTTTGTAAATAATAATAATAAAACATATTACTGACCATTTAACTGTTTATTTACAATAAAACAGCTCCAAATCAACATATTTAGTCATTTGGGGATATTTTAAAGGGAGTCGGGGTAATCCCTTATTATGATGGGCATATCCCTTGTTTTCACATCCCAATGTTGACAGGTATGATTTCGCTGTCTCCAGAAACGTCCACGGGACTACGTTTTCAGAATGAGCCTGGGTTGCAAAAATCTGATTATTTCAGAAACTATTCACTGATAAGAACCATTGGTGGACTGAAAATATTGAATCATGAATAAATCAGTATTATTATTTCATGTGCTTGCCATCTGATGTTTTTTTATAGTGGTTTTTAACCTTTAGATACCATCACAAATGTCCTACTTTTATGTTATTAAATTCTAAGTGTGTTATGTTTAACTACTTGGTAATTTCATAGGACACCAGGCTGATGAATTCATAGTGAATTAGGCTAAAAATAGCACGATAGAGCCTTGCGAGTTGAATAAAACACAATTTTTTAGGTTCAAATCCCGGACGAGCCCCCGATTTATGCTGCGCGAGAAGGAGCCGGTCGCCTATTAGCATACTTTTGATTAAAATTCTCAGTTTTGGCAAAGGCCATCATTTGCTGCAGATGTTTAAGTGTTCAGCAGCAGTACACTAAACTGAACTGCAAAAATTTATGGAGGATTTTACGGAGACCGTCTCCCAGTCTGATCTGGTTTCAGCGACTCACTGGTATTAACATCGATTTATTAACATCGAAATCCCACTCGCAAGACCAGTTTTAATCAGAAGAGAAACAGACAAGGAAGTCAGATGAGAAAAGTGTGATGTTAAAATAAGAGGGACCAACAGAGACAAAAGCCATATGGAGGTAAAAACGTTTGAGGGAAACTAATAATGATTAAATTGTATTACAGCTCTTCAATATTTACTGACATGAATTTCTTCTCGTCTTGTACTAGATTATGAAATTTATTTACCAACAATAGGAAAGTCTTGTACTAGAACTAAAATAGAAAAAAATCCTTCTAACGTTTTAGTCATTTTAATGTTCTATGTATACTACTCATGTACTTATTAATGTTTCGAAAGTAGCTTTTATTTTTATATATTTGTGTTATTTTCAGTTTGTCATACACACAATGAAGCTGAATTTAAATTAAAATCAGTAATAAAAAATGATCAGGTATGTTTTAATCAAGAGAAGTATGGTAATAATTGTCAACTTTTTTAGCGTGACAAATTTGGGGGCTCGTCCGGGATTATAACCTGAAAAAACTTCAACGTTTGTGGTTTGTTTAACTCACAGCACTCTATCATGGTAGTCAATTTCATTGTAGGTATATATATATATATATATATATATATATGTATATATATATATATATATATATATATATATATATGTATATATATATATATATATATATATATATATATATATATATATTACAATTATTCACATCTAAATAATACTTTAAATAAATAATATATGCGCATGTACTGTGTATATTGATTATTTACATATAAATACACACATTTATGTATATTTGGGGATTTTTTCTTTTTATTTAGATGAGCAATATCTATGTATACAATACAAATATATATTATGTCTAAATGTAAATATCTATGTAAATATTTGTACTAATATTAATATATAAATAGCTAATTTCCAATTAATAACAACACTGAAACAGGACTGGCAACCCTGAAACACTTTTTACAAATGAAGCAAATAATTGTGTACTAGTTACATGATTCAAGAAAATACTTCATTCATTCATTTTCCTTTGCCTTAGTCCCTTATTTATCAGGGGTTGCCACAGCAGAATGAACCACCAACTATTCCAGCATATGTTTTACGTAGCGGATGCCATTCTAGCTGCAACCCAGTACTGGGAAACACCCATACACTCACATTCACACACACACTCATACACTACGGCCAATTTAGTCCATCCAATTCAGTGCTAACCATTGAGCCACCGTGCCGCCATACTTCATTCATTAATTCAGTTATATTGCTAGCTAGCTAACTAGCTATTCATGAATTTATTTATTAATATGTTACCTGGATTTTTTATCCAATTTGTTTCGAACAACTCTTACGACAGAAGTAAGCCAGTATTGTTTAGAATTCGGAAGGATCACAGATTGATATGATGATGTGTATGTGTGTGTGTGTGTGTGTGTGTGTGTCAGGTCTGGTGAAGCCGGTTTAGGAGGGTTTGGTCGTCATGATCTTACCCATCTTCGACTTGCCGTCCTCGTATTTTGTCCGCTGAAGCACATGATGAACGATTCTGCTTCTGGTGGAGTTGGAGAAAAACGTCTCTCTGTTGTTGATGGTGAAACTGGAAGATAATAAAGCGCATCCATTTAAAGACCCTGTTTATTTCCTGTTTTAATCTACTGAACTGAATACGGCAAATCTGAATACAGCAGATGAGAGATCAGCGGGAGGATGTAAATATTAAAATGGGAGCGGATCACGGCTGACCCCTCGTATAAAGATCAGAGCAGATTGACCATCCAGATGTTTCAGTAAACACTCCACATGAGCTTCAGTGCTACATAAATATAAAGCGATGTATCATAAAGATGTCCAATACTGCAGCGAAATCTGAATTACATGTTATGACATTGACATTTTTAACTCATTAATAAAGAGACAAACATATTCTCATTGATGTAAAGCAATAATAATTTTTTATTAGTATATTTTGATAAATATGCTTTGTTAATATATTTATTATATATATATATATATAGGAGATTCTACCAGAAACGTACATTATCTGTGCCTGAAATAAAAACAAATACAATGAATAAAAATTATTATATGCCAAAAAGTCTAAAATGTACTGATGTTTGATTTCTGTGAGTTGTTCTGTAAAGGAATATGTCATTCACTTGCTTCTCAGATTTGGTTTCTTTATTAAACACTTTACAAATGTACAAACCCTGTCGTTGCCCTCGTCCTCAGCCCAATTAAACCTACAGCTTTAATAGTTTTGTTATGCTAAAAACTGTTATTTAGAAAAAAAAAGACCTATTATTAGCAATTTTAAGTTGTTATAACTCACATCAACTGATTAAAAACATAAAATTATTAATAAATTCTACAAATAAATATATAATACAAATAAATTTACAATTGTCTCCAGGTTTCTGTCACATTTGCATTAAATTTAACATAAAATGCGTGCAGTGCACCTTTAAAGCTATGACTCGGAAGTGACATCATTTGATGGAGAAGAATCTGACAGTGATCAAGGATGCGTTCTATCATTGAATTGTATGATTTTATGCTTGTTTTGTATGATTTTTTTGAGGAAGACAAGCTTAAAGGTCAGGCCCCATCACACTTTTATAAGTGAAAATGTACATTTCTGGTAGAATGTCCCAAATATTAATGAAGGGACAAAGATTTTTATTGACATACAGCAAAAAATACCTTTTTTACTTTGAATTATTAGCCCTCCTGTTTATTTTTTTCCCCAGTTTCTGTTTAACAGAGAGCAGATTTTCCCAACACATTTCTAATCATAATATTTTTAATAACTCATCTCTAATAACTGATTTATTTTATCTTTGTCATGATGACAGTAAATAATATTAGACTAGATATTCTTCAAGACACTTCTATACAGCTTAAAGTGACATTTAAAGGCTTAACTAGGTTAATTAGGTTAACTAGGCAGGTTAGGGGAATTAGGCAAGTTATTGTATAATGATGGTTTGTTCGGCAGACTTTCGGAAAAATAAAATTATCTTAAAGGGGCTAATAATTCTGATCTTAAAATGGTGTTTTAAAAAAATAAAACTGCTTTTATTCTAGCCGAAATAAAACAAATAAGACTTTCTCCAGAAGAATAAATATTATCAGACATACTGTGAAAATTTCTCTGCTCTGCTTAACATCATTTGGGAAATATTTAAAAAAGAAAAAAAAATTCAAAGGGGGGCGAATAATTCTGACTTCAACTGTATATATACATACAGTATATATATATATATATATATATATATATATATATATATATACATACAGTATATATATACATACAGTATATATATATATATATATATATATATATATATATATATATATATATATATATATATATATCATATCTATCTAAATCAGTAGGTTATGCTAGAAAATGGACTATTTATATGTATATATTAAAATTATATATATACACAATATTATATATAACCAGCTTCAGTGAGAAAAATATGTCTCAAAATCATAAGAAAATACCTTTCATAACATTAAGTGGAAAAAAATAATAGCCTAGTATTTTTTTTTATAATAGCGTAGAGTAGGCTAGCCTGTGTGTGGCAGCATTGAGTCACCATGAATGAGTCGGCCTATCTGGTTTCGGAATATAAAAAACAAGCCTTTATACATTTTTGTTTTCTGGTGATTTTATTTTTTGTTATTCAAAATGAAAAATGAAAATCAAATGATTTTTGAATTTTGCTTTTTCGTTTTTCACCATGAAAAACAACAACGAGCTGTTTTTTGATTTTTGTTTTAAAATTCAAAAACGAAAATCAAAAAACGCATTGTATTTCAATTTTCATTTTTGAATAAGAAAACGAAAATCAAAAAACGGCTCGTTTTTCAATATCTGTTTCTAAAATGAAAATCCAATGACCAAGACACACTGACCAATTATAATACAAACTCAATATTGCATATCCTGCGATGTGACTATTGCGAACGATCACACTGCGATATCGATGCAGAAACCAAACATCGTGCAGCCTTAATTATATTGACATTCTCAATGGGTTTCTTGACATTGTGCAGTTTTTATCATTTATTATGTATTTACTTGTTGGCAAAAAAAGAATCGATTAAACTCTCATCCTACATTTGTGCTCATGAAACCTCAGCGCGTCCTCAAATAAACCCTCACTGACAGCGCTACTTTAACAAATCGGCCTCTACAGCCACAGTTTCCTCTAAACTCCTGCATTTCCACTGATCTGGGACCTGTAAAGTGGATATCAGCGAGTCTCCTGCCTTCACAAACACTCATCCGGGTCAAGAACATCACCGTCTGAAGCTCATATAAACACATTTATGACAGCACAAAGGTTAAAAGAGCGACTGCAGTTTCAGATTCACTCAGCAGATCCTCATCAAATGCATACGAGGACACGGATATTTAATCGCAGTATCATATTCACAGGAACCAAAGGTGCAGGGCAATTCGATTTTTTTGTTCTGTATCTGTAAATGTATATGACATGAGGTTTTATATAAGCAGCGGGTCAGACTTTAACGCTTGTATTATGTATTATCCTACCTTTCGGATTATTTAATGTCATTTTCTACTGATAAAAATACAACAAATGCAATAACAACCGGCTGAATGTGTATTATTCTTTACTTATTTGCTATAGTTTAGAAAGTGGTTATGAAATTTGACTCAACTTAAGTCATTCAAGGTAATGATCAACAGACGGCGCTCTATGTTAGTTTTTAATCAGCAGAGGGCGCTCTAGACTAGTTTTTAATCAGCAGAGGGCGCTCTAGGCTAGTTTTTAACAGTATATGGTGCTCTAGGCTAGTTTTTAATCAGCAGAGGGCGCTCTAGAATAGTTTTTAACAGTATATGGTGCTCTAGACTAGTTTTTAATCAGCAGAGGGCGCTCTAGACTAGTTTTTAACAGTATATGGTGCTCTAGGCTAGTTTTTAATCAGCAGAGGGCGCTCTAGACTAGTTTTTAATCAGCAGAGGGCGCTCTAGGCTAGTTTTTAACAGTATATGGTGCTCTAGGCTAGTTTTTAATCAGCAGAGGGCGCTCTAGGCTAGTTTTTAAACAGTATATGGTGCTCTAGGCTAGTTTTTAATCAGCAGAGGGCGCTCTAGGCTAGTTTTTAACAGTATATGGTGCTCTAGACTAGTTTTTAATCAGCAGAGGGCGCTCTAGGCTAGTTTTTAACAGTATATGGTGCTCTAGGCTAGTTTTTAATCAGCAGAGGGCGCTCTAGAATAGTTTTTAACAGTATATGGTGCTCTAGACTAGTTTTTAATCAGCAGAGGGCGCTCTAGACTAGTTTTTAACAGTATATGGTGCTCTAGGCTAGTTTTTAATCAGCAGAGGGCGCTCTAGGCTAGTTTTTAACAGTATATGGTGCTCTAGGCTAGTTTTTAATCAGCAGAGGGCGCTCTAGAATAGTTTTTAACAGTATATGGTGCTCTAGGCTAGTTTTTTATCAGGAGAGGGCGCTCTAGGCTAGTTTTTTAACAGTATATGGTGCTCTAGGCTAGTTTTTAATCAGCAGAGGGCGCTCTAGGCTAGTTTTTAAACAGTATATGGTGCTCTAGGCTAGTTTTTAATCAGCAGAGGGCGCTCTAGAATAGTTTTTAACAGTATATGGTGCTCTAGGCTAGTTTTTAATCAGCAGAGGGCGCTCTAGGCTAGTTTTTAACAGTATATGGTGCTCTAGGCTAGTTTTTAATCAGCAGAGGGCGCTCTAGAATAGTTTTTAACAGTATATGGTGCTCTAGGCTAGTTTTTAATCAGCAGAGGGCGCTCTAGGCTAGTTTTTAACAGTATATGGTGCTCTAGGCTAGTTTTTAATCAGCAGAGGGCGCTCTAGGCTAGTTTTTAAACAGTATATGGTGCTCTAGGCTAGTTTTTAATCAGCAGAGGGCGCTCTAGAATAGTTTTTAACAGTATATGGTGCTCTAGACTAGTTTTTAATCAGCAGAGGGCGCTCTAGACTAGTTTTTAAACAGTATATGGTGCTCTAGGCTAGTTTTTAATCAGCAGAGGGCGCTCTAGGGTAGTTTTTAACAGTATATGGTGCTCTAGGCTAGTTTTTAATCAGCAGAGGGCGCTCTAGGCTAGTTTTTAACAGTATATGGTGCTCTAGGCTAGTTTTTAATTAGCAGAGGGCACTCTAGACTAGTTTTTAACAGTATATGGAGCTCTAGGCTAGTTTTTAATCAGCAGAGGGCGCTCTAGACTCGTTTTTAATTAGCAGATGGCGCTCTAGGCTAATTTTTAACAGTATATGGAGCTCTAGGCTAGTTTTTAATCAGCAGAGGGCGCTCTAGACTACTTTTTAATCAGCAGAGGGTGCTCTAGGGTTGTTTTTTAACAGCAGATGGCGCTCTAGGGTTGTTTTTAACAGCAGACGGCACTCTAGGCTAGTTTTTAATCAGCAGAGGGCGCTCTAGACTAGTTTTTAAACAGTATATGGTGCTCTAGGCTAGTTTTTAACAGTATATGGTGCTCTAGACTAGTTTTCATCAGCAGAAGGCCCTCTGGGCTAGTTTTCATCAGCAGATGGCATTGTAGGCTAGCTTTTCACAGCAGATGGCGCTCTAGGCTAGTTTCTAGGCTAGTTTTTATTGGCAAATGGCGCTCTAGGGTAGTTTTTAATCAGTAGACGGCCCTCTAGGCTAGTTTTTAACAGCAGACGGCGCTCTAGGATTGTTTTTTAACAGCAGATGGCGCTCTAGGGTTGTTTTTAACAGCAGACAGCACTCTAGGCTAGTTTTTAATCAGCAGAGGGCGCTCTAGGCTTGTTTTTTATCAGAAGACGGCGCTCTAGGCTAGTTTTTAACAGTATATGGTGCTCTAGACTAGTTTTCATCAGTAGAAGGCCCTCACGGATAGTTTTCATCAGCAGATGGCATTGTAGGCTAGCTCTCACAGCAGATGGCGCTCTAGGCTAGTTTCTAGGCTAGTTTTTATTGGCAGATGGCACTCTAGGGTTGTTTTTTAACAGCAGACGGCGCTCTAGGGTTGTTTTTAACAGCAGATGGCGCTCTAGGGTTGTTTTTTACAGCAGATGGCGCTCTAGGGTTGTTTTTTAACAGCAGACGGCGCTCTAGGGTTGTTTTTTAACAGCAGACGTGCTCTAAGCTAGTTTTTAACAGCAGACGGCGCTCTAGGCTAGTTTTAACAGTAGACAGCGCTCTAGGCTAGTTTTAACAGTAGACGGCGCTCTAGGCTAGTTTTAACAGCAGATTGCGCTCTAGGCTAGTTTAACAGCAGACGGCGCTCTAGGCTAGTTTTAACAGCAGATTGCGCTCTAGGCTAGTTTAACAGCAGACGGTGCTCTAGGCTAGTTTGTTACAGCAGACGGCACTCTAGGCTAGTTTAACAGCAGACGGTGCTCTAGGCTAGTTTGTTACAGCAGACGGCGCTCTAGGCTAGTTTGTTACAGCAGACGGCACTCTAGGCTAGTTTAACAGCAGACGGCACTCTAGGCTAGTTTTAACAGTAGACAGCGCTCTAGGCTAGTTTTAACAGCAGACGGCGCTCTAGGCTAGTTTAACAGCAGACGGCGCTCTAGGCTAGTTTAACAGCAGACGGCGCTCTAGGCTAGTTTAACAGCAGACGGCGCTCTAGGCTAGTTTAACAGCAGACGGCGCTCTAGGCTAGTTTAACAGCAGACGGCGCTCTAGGCTAGTTTAACAGCAGATTGCGCTCTAGGCTGGTTTAACAGCAGACGGTGCTCTAGGCTAGTTTGTTACAGCATACGGCACTCTAGGCTAGTTTAACAGCAGACGGTGCTCTAGGCTAGTTTGTTACAGCAGATGGCGCTTTTGGCTAGTTTGTAACAGCAGATGGCGCTCTAGGCTAGTTTAACAGCAGACGGTGCTCTAGGCTAGTTTGTAACAGCAGATGGCGCTCTAGGCTAGTTTGTAACAGCAGATGGCGCTCTAGGCTAGTTTAACAGCAGACGGTGCTCTAGGCTAGTTTGTAACAGCAGATGGCGATCTAGGCTAGTTTAACAGCAGACGGTGTTCTAGGCTAGTTTAACAGCAGACGGTGCTCTAGGCTAGTTTAACAGCAGACAGTGCTCTTGGCTAGTTTGTGACAGCAGATGGCGCTCTTGGCTAGTTTTTACCAGCAGATGGCGCTCTAGGCTAGTTTGCAACAGCACACAGCTCTAATCTAAACTGTTCAATACCCACAAGCAGCAAATGCCAACAATTACAAATGGTGTCTGAATAATGTTTTGTTTGACTGTAAGAAGGTGATGAGAGGTGCACGTACTGGTGCATTCTGGCTCTGCTGAAGGGCGCCGTATAACAGTCCGTCTCCACCAGGTCTGGAAGTGCCTCTTTATCCAGCTTCATCGGGTTCCTGGGCAGCCAACTCTTCAACTGGCGAAACCTCAGCTGAAATCGACTGTAAACAGACAACCAGACAATGTTGACTCTGGCCGGGCCACTCCAAAACGTTAATATGTTATTATATATATTATATTTTGTTTATGGATGCTTGTGTTTTGCTATTGGTGGATCTGATGTGAGTGACAGCTTGACCCCGCCCTCAGGCCAGTAAACACCAATCAGAAACGAGATGTTGATAATGAGGGAGTGGGAGTGGTTATATTTATTAACTATTATGATATATTTGTTTGTTAAATAGGAATGTACACAAATAAAAACACTTGAAAGTTCAATAGAAACTTTACATTTCAGTTTACATTTGGGAACATTTACAATAAATAAAAACACAGCATAGTAAAACTACCATATCCTACCTGCCCATAGCTTTCTTCTTCCAGTCAGTGAAGTAACACTTTTTCCTGGGAGAATAAATAATAATAATAATAACTGATGTACTGTTTTTAGTCCACTGTATATTGTGATGTATTGATGGATACTGTAGTACAATGATATTGAGCTCTACCTAAAAGGCATCCTGATGTTCATCTGCTCGGCGTATTTACACAGCGTGTCCCACGGCGCATGAATCTTCACAAACATGATATCACTGTTGGTTAATGAGGGCTGCCGAAGAGAAAGACAAATCATCAGCAGCAGATAATAGACAAGTGCACGCAATTAATCTAGATGTATTGGTTTACTAATATCTCTCAAAGGAGCAGCATGTAATAGCATTGTAGATATATTTTAGAATATGTTGACTAAAATCTGGCTAAAATTGTGTTTTAATGAATGTAACAGCTTAGACACTACTCAGCAATGTGTGTTTGAAACATAGGGGTATAAATAGTCCAGGTAATCATTAGCCGCGTTTCCACTATCGCGCCTAAAGCGAGCATGCCAGGGCGAGCCAGGGCCAGTAGTGTTTCTATTGTCACTTCCGGGGGCTGATCGGGCCAAAGTGGGGCTTTCTCTGGGCCGTTTTTGGCCTGACGAATACCTTGGGCCATCGAACAGCTGTGTGTGTGTGTCCAAATGAGTGTCAGCTGTGGCAGGAGTGATTGGTGCAAAGACTTCCGGGAGTTGTAGTTCAGTAGGTAGTGCATTCCATTAGAGAAAACACAGCTGGTGATTACAACAGTAGTTTTTATTATGCTTTATTGTTTTTTTTGTAGTTTTTTGATCTTTAGTTTTACTTGCTTTTGCAACATCGTGTTAAACAAAACAATTGTGGCATTATCTGAATTTGTTTTTAAATTTATTTATGTATTTATTTTTTAATTAATATATATTTTTAATTTAATTAAATTACAATTTTTAATTTAATCTGTAATTTAATGTAAAAAAATTACTTACATTTAATAAACATTTTTAACTACATTTTTAATAAAAAAATTTAATTTACATTTTAATATAAAATGTAATTACATTTAATAAAAGTTAATTACATTTTTAATTACAGTTTTAAAATAATTTAATTTAATCAATAACACTCAGTGGTGGAAAGAGTACTGAAAAATCATACCATTACTAAAAATGTAGTGCAAGTAGAGTAAAAGTATCTGCTGTGATTATTACTTAAAGCATGAGTAAAAAGTAGCCCTTTCAAAAGTACTCAAGAGTAGTGAGTTTTACGTTGTAAAAAGCTGATGCATTTACATGTAATTTGTGGATGTGTAAACGTAACATTCTGTAGTGCATTTAGTTATCGCCCAACAGACACACAACGCCATAACACGTTATTATTAGGTTTGAATTTTGGTCACCTGACGTCACAACCTAATCTATGTCTAGCCAGCGTCTAAGAACAACGTTATTTTGATGTCCAGTAACGACGTCAAATGACGTTGATATTTGATTGATTTTAGGTTGTGTTGGAAAGTGGCCAAAATGCAACGTCGAGTCAACATCTTAAACCAACGTCATATTGACGTCAAATACTGACATTTATTCTTCAGGTGTGGCAACCAAAATTCAATGTTTGATAGACGTCATAGTGATAACGTTCACACAACGTCAATGTCTTGGGGTGGTTCATTATGATGCGATTTACTTTCTATGTGTGATTCGATTGGACAGGAATCTGAATTTTCTAATCCCCATAGACAACAAGACAAAGGAAAGGAAAGTAGTGCAGTAAAAGTACCGATACAGCACTAAAAATGTACTTAAAGTAAAAGTACACATTGTTAAAACTACTTAGTACAATTCCTGAGAAAAACTCCTGAATTACAGTAATTGGAGTGTTTAGTTACTTTACACCACTGATAATAACCCTGTTAATCACTGAAGTGTAAATACTAGTAACTAAAGTACGTCTCCGTTTTGATCAAGAGATCAAAATCAAAGTCATTCAATAAAACCTGAAATACAGCAATTATTACTTTGACCTCTGAAGGTCAACATTCCTGAAGGCTAAACATCTCACTTCACTAGTACCACAAAAAAAAAATCAGCTTTGTTCAACTCCATATCAAAGTTTGTGTAAACTGACAGAACTAAAGCTGATGTTGCTTCCAAGTTCTGCAAAACTTCCTCTGCTGTACATGTGGACATTATGAGCACACCTACAGAGGAGCAGCAGAGGTGAAAACCTGCATGAATAATGCTGGAGGATAAAAACGGCGTGACAGATCTGGGAGAAGAAAAGCAGCTTTGATAAAGTAGAGTTCAGGTGTTCAGCTACTAATATATAGAACACAAGCTACCTCAGAGTAACTTACTCTCTAAGATTAATAACACTTTATTGACACTCATCGGCTCTGTTCTAAAACCAAGCAAGCACCCTATGTAGGCAACACCGAAATACAAGTTTTTTTTTACATGAAAGATGTTCTAAAACAGTCAGAAACATTATGAATTATACATAATGTGTACACTCTCAGAAATAAAGGTATGTGAGCTGTCACTGGGGTGGTCCCTTTTCAAAAGCTCCACATTTGTACCTAAAAGGTCCATATTAATACCTCAAGGGTACAAATTAGTATCTAAAAAGTACAAAAGTGTACCTTTTAAATTTTAAGGTACTAATATATACTTTTGAGGTACCAATATGAACCCTTCAAGTACTAATGTGCACCTTTTCAAAAGGTACCAGCCCAGTGATAGCTCGTGTATCTTTATTTCTGAGAGTGTACTGGGATTAAAAAGTTTGAGGGTGTGTTCACACTCGTTGGATAAAAATTAATTATTGTGCAATTCCTCTTTTAATGTGTGTTTGTTTGTGTTGCATCTTTAGGTTTGCTCTTAAAAATGACTGAATGAACGCTAAGTGAACCAGAAACTAATTGCTGTCTTTCTTTTTTGGTCTAGAACAAATTAACCAAGAGAAACAAACTGCACAGGTGTAGAAAAATGTCCACTCGCTTTCTCCATAGAGAAATAGATCTTTACTGGTAACTAATAAACACATAATTATGTTCACATTCTTTCATCTTGTGTTTAAATATGTATGTTTTAATGCCAAAATTTGTGATGGAAACTCCATTTCCCATGATGCTGTGTAATAAATGCCACCAATCAGAGGGTTTAGCTCCGCTCACTTCAATTAAGCACTGTAAATTATGTAACAAGTCTCAATTCATTCATTCATTAATTTTTTTGGCTTAATCCCTTTATTAATCAGGGGTCTCCACAGCGGAATGAACCGCCAACTTATCCAGCATATGTTTTACACAGCGGATACCTTTCCAGCTGCAACCCAACACTGGGAAACACCCATCCACTCTTGCACACACATACACTACAGCCAATTTAGTTAATCAATTCCCCTATACCACATGTGTTTGCACTGAAACCGGAGCACCCGGAGGAAACCCACGCCAACACGGGGAGAACATGCAAACTCCACACAGAAACGCCAACTGACCCAGCCAGGGCTTGAATCAGCGACCTTCTTGCTGTGAGGAGATTGTGCTACTTATTGCGCCACCATGTTTATCTTAAAAATAAGTGAACGGATTAGCCGAATAACATCAATTACAATCATTTAACAACCTCAGAGCACACAACAGGTCCACCTTTAACACTATGTGTTAATGAACGGCGTTTATGTTTCCAGACCCCGAGTGTCTTAACTAGTCAACAGAATGGTGATGGTTCTGCGGATCTCTCCTTAAGGCCATCCAAACAAATGACGCTTGAAAGTAAACAGTGATTGTGTACCTCCTTCTCCAGCATTAGTCCTTCAGCCCGCAGGTTCCTCTCAAACGTGCATCTCTTCTCCACCTGAGGACTCGACTTCTTATACACCAGGATATAGTCGATACGCTTCTTTCCATCTCTGAACATCAGACCTGAGGGGTTTTCTAGATTTTTCCCCTAAAAACAAAGCAGAATATCCTTTATATAACGGTTGTCAAAAGTATCGAGTAGCAATCGCTAATGAAATTTTTAAGAAGTGAATTTCCTGCTAACATTTGAACATGTTCTTAAACCCTGCTGATTGGCTATTGTGTTCACATGCTCAGCAGAAATGACTGTGATTGGCCGTGAAGGTCATCGGTTGACAACTCTTCACCATTTGCTCATCAAGTGCAAGCACAGATACATGGACACTGGAGCATTACAAAGATGCTTTGTCTAATTTTGCAGTGACTAAACTTTATTATATTCTGCTGATTCAACTTGTAAATGATGACTAAAGAAAACACGTTTATGTAATAAGCGCTCACACTTTCTTACATTGTCATCAAACACTAACAGAGTTGTCAGCATCTCCTCAGGCCCACTGTGATGGAGAACAGAGCTGTTTTTACCTTTACGGAGTCAGTTCGGGCCTCTAGTTTCCCTCTGCTCACTGGCTTCTGCTGGACGAGGAGAGTTTCGTCTGTTTTAGGCTCAAACCCCCCCGTCTCCCTCTCTTCAGTGTACACATCCTGACCTGTGTCTGACAGAGAGAGGGAAAACACCTGGAGTTATTCTCCATTTCATTGCAGACAATATGAACACGGAATATTTCATGGTTTGTCTGGTCAGCTTCATTTCGTTTGTACATATACATCATCTCCTGTCATTCAGACCCGCAACACATTCCAGAAACAGTTGTGACAGGAGCATTTTAGAGCTAGTAATCAGGTAAATTGGTTAAATAATGATGTGATTTGAAACAGGTGATGTCAGTAGGAGATTGTGATTATGATTGGGTACAACAGCAGAATCCAAGGGTGCTTTCACACCTGTAGTTCGCTTCATTTGGTCCGGACCAAGGGCAAAAAATGCTACATTGTCACATTTTCTGCTGTCTTTGGGTCGTTTTCATACCACACTGATTGCTTTGGTCCGAACCAGTTGAAAAGAACCAAAATGCAGTCATGTGACAAAATCCACATCACTCATTGGCTAGATGTTATTGAACATATTTCCTAAACTGCTTTTCGATTGGTCAGAATTAACGTGCAGGAAAATGCCAATGAAACTCCTGCAAGTAAACAAACCGGCAGACACAAAATGTCGCTTTTCACTATGGAGGGACGACTGCGCTGGCTGATTGCATCCCTGCTCATAGTATACTATACAGTTTGTATACATCACTTTAGACAAACTATAGATTTCGAGAATGAAGTGCGGCTGTGGCTGAAAAACAATGTTTAAGGCATTGCAAACGGTGAAGGTGCATCGTACGTCACTTCAGGAGGAGGCGTGAATTAATTTAGCTAAACTGCGACATGCTCATCTTCCGGAAATATTACCAACGATCCATCAGGTAATGTTTTCCCCCTCTATCTCTCTCTCTGTTGGTAAAGCGCTGTCAACAAATATGTTTTCTCCACATTCCATAATGCACAGCGCATCGGCCTACGGCAGCTGGACTAGTCCAAAAAGGCGCAGTATTTTAAGCGGTTGGGTCTGTTTTAGTTCGGATCATGTTCTCACCACAAACGATCCGCTCCAGGGTTCGTTTTTTGGTCCGCTTTTGGTGCGCACTCGAGTACGACTGCTTCATTCACACCTGCCCAAATGAACCGTACCAAGAGGGAGAACGAACTCTAGTGCGATTCAACCCAACTAAGTAAGGCAGGTGTGAAAGCACCCCAAGAAAGGTCTAGTTCTTTAGGAGCAAAGATGGCCCGAGGATCGCAAGTTTTCCAACAAACACAATAGAAAATTATCAATTATGTTCCTCAAAGAAAGAGAGGAAGTCCTTTAAATGTTTCACCTTCATTAGTGCAGAACATCATTAAAAGATTCAAGGAATCTGGAGGAATTTCAGTGTGTAAAGGACAAGGGCGCAATCCTAAACTGAACAACCGTGATCTCCCATCCCGCAGGGGGCGCTGCATCAAGAATCCTCACTCTATAAGCCATATCACCACATGGGCTCAGGACTACTGAGGCAAAACTTTGTCAAGTACCTCAATCCATAGTTACATCCACAAATGCCAGTGAAAACTGTACTGTGCCAAAAGGAAGCCCTATGTTAACAGTGTCCAAAAGCGCCATCGACTTCTCTGAGCTCGGAGGCATCTGGGATGTACCATCACACAGTGGAAATGTGTACTGTGATCAGATGAAAATATTTCAGGTATGGAAGAAATGAACACTGTGTGCTCCGGACCAAAGAAGAAAAGGATTATCCAGACTGTTACCAGCAACAAGTCCAAAAGCCAGGGTCTGTCATGGGTGAGGCCAGGGTCAATGCTCTGTCAGGGTCAACAATAACACCACTTCCAACAGCAACCTAGTTTTTCCCTTGTGCTCTCCCATCCAGGTACTGACCAGGCTCAGCCCTGCTTAGCTTCAGTGAGTGAGCGCTCTTGAACTGCAGGATGATATGGTTGTGGATTGCCTGATTTAAAATGTGCATATAGTGTCACCAGTGCTTAATTTGTGAATTGCGAGGTCCCGGAACAGATCGGGGTAACTGATCTGGCATGTTACCAGAGGATGGAGAGGTGTCGCGCGGAAGTGGAGTACGGAGAGGTGTCGCGCGGAAGTGGAGTACGGAGAGGTGTCGCGCGGAAGTGGAGTACGGAGAGGTGTCGCGCGAAAGTGGAGTACGGAGAGGTGTCGCGCGAAAGT
The DNA here is from genome assembly GCA_903798195.1 of Danio kyathit. Lineage (NCBI taxonomy): Eukaryota > Metazoa > Chordata > Actinopteri > Cypriniformes > Danionidae > Danio > Danio kyathit. Next base: position 43,210,444 of record LR812543.1, read on the forward strand.
GGAGTACGGAGAGGTGTCGCGCGAAAGTGGAGTACGGAGAGGTGTCGCGCGAAAGTGGAGTACGGAGAGGTGTCGCGCGAAAGTGGAGTACGGAGAGGTGTCGCGCGAAAGTGGAGTACGGAGAGGTGTCGCGCGAAAGTGGAGTACGGAGAGGTGTCGCGCGAAAGTGGAGTACGGAGAGGTGTCGCGCGAAAGTGGAGTACGGAGAGGTGTCGCGCGAAAGTGGAGTACGGAGAGGTGTCGCGCGAAAGTGGAGTACGGAGAGGTGTCGCGCGAAAGTGGAGTACGGAGAGGTGTCGCGCGAAAGTGGAGTACGGAGAGGTGTCGCGCGAAAGTGGAGTACGGAGAGGTGTCGCGCGGAAGTGGAGTACGGAGAGGTGTCGCGCGGAAGTGGAGTACGGAGAGGTGTCGCGCGGAAGTGGAGTACGGAGAGGTGTCGCGCGGAAGTGGAGTACGGAGAGGTGTCGCGCGGAAGTGGAGTACGGAGAGGTGTCGCGCGGAAGTGGAGTACGGAGAGGTGTCGCGCGGAAGTGGAGTACGGAGAGGTGTCGCGCGGAAGTGGAGTACGGAGAGGTGTCGCGCGGAAGTGGAGTACGGAGAGGTGTCGCGCGGAAGTGGAGTACGGAGAGGTGTCGCGCGGAAGTGGAGTACGGAGAGGTGTCGCGCGGAGTGGAGTACGGAGAGGTGTCGCGCGGAAGTGGAGTACGGAGAGGTGTCGCGCGGAAGTGGAGTACGGAGAGGTGTCGCGCGGAAGTGGAGTACGGAGAGGTGTCGCGCGGAAGTGGAGTACGGAGAGGTGTCGCGCGGAAGTGGAGTACTCCACTTCCGCGCGACACCTCTCCGTACTCCACTTCCGCGCGACACCTCTCCGTACTCCACTTCCGCGCGGAAGTGGAGTACGGAGAGGTGTCGCGCGGAAGTGGAGTACGGAGAGGTGTCGCGCGGAAGTGGAGTACGTAGAGGTGTCGCGCGGAAGTGGAGTACGGAGAGGTGTCGCGCGGAAGTGGAGTACGGAGAGGTGTCGCGCGGAAGTGGAGTACGGAGAGGTGTCGCGCGGAAGTGGAGTACGGAGAGGTGTCGCGCGGAAGTGGAGTACGGAGAGGTGTCGCGCGGAAGTGGAGTACGGAGAGGTGTCGCGCGAAAGTGGAGTACGGAGAGGTGTCGCGCGAAAGTGGAGTACGGAGAGGTGTCGCGCGAAAGTGGAGTACGGAGAGGTGTCGCGCGAAAGTGGAGTACGGAGAGGTGTCGCGCGAAAGTGGAGTACGGAGAGGTGTCGCGCGAAAGTGGAGTACGGAGAGGTGTCGCGCGAAAGTGGAGTACGGAGAGGTGTCGCGCGAAAGTGGAGTACGGAGAGGTGTCGCGCGAAAGTGGAGTACGGAGAGGTGTCGCGCGAAAGTGGAGTACGGAGAGGTGTCGCGCGAAAGTGGAGTACGGAGAGGTGTCGCGCGAAAGTGGAGTACGGAGAGGTGTCGCGCGAAAGTGGAGTACGGAGAGGTGTCGCGCGAAAGTGGAGTACGGAGAGGTGTCGCGCGAAAGTGGAGTACGGAGAGGTGTCGCGCGAAAGTGGAGTACGGAGAGGTGTCGCGCGAAAGTGGAGTACGGAGAGGTGTCGCGCGAAAGTGGAGTACGGAGAGGTGTCGCGCGAAAGTGGAGTACGGAGAGGTGTCGCGCGAAAGTGGAGTACGGAGAGGTGTCGCGCGAAAGTGGAGTACTGAGAGGTGTCGCGCGAAAGTGGAGTACGGAGAGGTGTCACGGATGAAAAAGAGAGGGGCGGGGTGTCGCGCGAAAGTGAAGAGGGTTGGGGAGTCGCGGAATAAAGTGAAAGTGAACAGCGGACGGGGGATGAAGGCGGTTGACGAGGGGGATTGGTAAAATGAAGTGACGGATCCAACTTCAGAAGTGCCGGATACGGCGTGTTCCGGCACAAATTAAGCTGTGAGTGTCACATGGTTTTCGACTGTAATTTATTGAACTATGCTTGAGACGGTCATACCACAGGACGGTTTTGAGATTTGGCTTAAAAATGCAAAAAGAAAAATGAATTACACAGCAGTTTTTATCACAAGAGGTCTACAAAGACAAAGAAATGTTTAACCATTTACTGCATTTCAAATGACGTCTATAATAATTATATTCATTTTAGTCATGCGTGACAGTGAAAACGCACATATGAATGATCATCACCTACTGCAAGTCATGCTTTACTTCACTTCGAATTCCTGTCGCTACAAAATGCAGACCTCAGATTTCCCAGTACGAGCATATGTGGACTACAGCCACCGAGTTACTATGAAAGCCATCAGGCGGCGGAGGAGAAGGAACAATCTCATTATCCATAATTCATGGTGCTGTTGTGTGGAGCTCATCAGATCAGGTGCTTCTGCTAAAAGATCTCCTGGCAGGATCAAGACCATTAGAGGCTCCGGAGGGAATGATCTGCTGTTTTTAGAGGATTGCACCGGCGTCAGCAGTTGGACATGATTCCTGCGTCTTCACTAATATTCTCTGAAGCAGCTCCCGGAACGAGACGTCTTGTCTGAAAACCCGACGAGGATTCGCAGAGATCAACTGGATGAATTTTGGAGATCACAGCATTATTGTTGTCTTAGTCAAATTTTAAAGGCTTGTGCTTGAAGTCAAAGCCCATGGACAACAGGATACTTACAACTTTTCTAAGGTATTGGGCGTGGCTAACTTACTTAACCACGCCACTCCAGCTGACAAACCGAAATGGTGAGCAGGATGAGTCTGTTAGGTTGTAATAACTCTCCCCAAACCCTTTTCCCCATCTTGCTGTATGAAATGCCTACTTTACTACATCCAGTCAGCTCGCAGTAAAAGAAAACAAGCCACGCCCACTGTTGTCTTATTTAATATTCCGTTTCTCTAAGAACTGCGTCACAATACGAAACAAAAATGGTCACATCTTCCAGTTCATGCAGACTTTAAGCACTTTCCAGATGCATTTTCATACTTATCGATAAAGCAGTGTGAGGCTTGTCTGAGAAGTGCTTACCTGTGGCCGGAGGTGTGATGTGTGTGCAGGAGGCACTGACGCTGCTGCTGTGTGTGTATGATTTGGGTTCAGGACTCAGAGGCACAGACAGGAAGTGGTTGAGGTTTTGAGGATGCGTTTGACTCTGAGCCAAACACGGCAAACTGCGGCGAGACGACTTGAGCGTTTTCTCCTTCAAGATCTCACTGATGCTGGTGTGCATTCCTGCTGAGACACAAACAACACACACACACACCGTTTAGAATCACAATATTTACATGGTGAAACAGTAACACAGTTCAGACATTAGATTATACACATATTCTCAGATCATTACTCAAAACATACAGTATATGGTAGCAAGTAGTTGCACTGAATGAATATTACACACATTAATCAAAAATTGCATAAAAAATATAGTAAATATAATAATATTGCATTAAAATCATTATTTATGAATAAATCATATACAAAATTGCTATGGTCGGTGGCTTAATTTATGTTTTTCTTGGCTCTTATTGTTCTACGAGGGCGCATGCATGCATGTTAGTATATTTTCCTTCTGTAGTTTTTATTTAATTGTCTGATATTTGTTTATTTGTTGTCTCTGGTTAAGAGTGTTAAGGTCATTATGTGTAATAAATTGATTTAAAATGTTTATAATGCTTAATTATTTTATGTTTCTTTCTTTTTTTTAAACGAGCCATCTTAAAAAGTAAAGCGGGGGCTCGTCCGGGATAATTTAACTGTGTTTTTTTTTTAAGTTTGTGTTGAGAATGTTTGTGTGTACGGTGTATACTTATATAAGTATAAATAGCGTAAATGCACAAAGGCATGTATAGAAAATGTTGATTTGTGTTTATATATGACAATATATATAACTTTTCCACCTCACATACATTTATGTGGGTGTATAATTTAATTGTACACAAAAATAACAACAACACACACAGGCGACGCAGTGGCGCAGTAGGTAGTGCTGTCGCCTCACAGCAAGAAGGTCGCTGGTTTGAGCCTCGGCTGGGTCAGTTGCCGTTTCTGTGTGGAGTTTGCATGTTGTCCCTGTGTTCGCATGGGTTTCCTCCGGGTGCAGTCCAAAGACATGTGGTACAGGTGAATTGGGTAGGCTAAATTGTCCGTAGTGTATGAGTGTGAATGAGTGTGTTTGGATGTTTCCCAGAGATGGGTTGCAGCTGGAAGGGCATCTGCTGCATAAAACATATGCTGGATAAGTTGGCGGTTCATTCTGCTGTGGCGACCCCAGATTAATAAAGGGACTAAGCCGAAAAGAAAATGAATGAATGAATGAACAACACACACACACTTCTATTGGTTGCAATTAATAATTTGCCAGTCATAATAAACACACAGCAATGCTATCTTTATAGGGTCTGTAATGATGTTTCTGCTGTACAGACTGTATATTCTCTCCCCCTACCCTCAAACACAACCCTCACATAAAACATTCTGCATGTCGTAACAAAGCGGGGGCTCGTCCGGGATAATTTAACTGTGTTTTTTTTAAGTTTGTGTTGAGAATGTTTGTGTGTACTGTGTATATTTATATAAGTATATATAGTATAAATGCATGTATAGAAAATGTTGATTTGTGTTTATATATGACAAAATATATAACTTTTCCACCTCACATACATGCAAGTGGGTGTATAATTTAAATATACTTAAATTTAACAACAACAACAACACACACTTTTATTGGCTGCAATTAATAATTTGCCAGTCAAAATAAACACACACACACACACACACTAAAGCTATCTTTACGGGGTTTTTCCATAACTGTGATGATGTTTCTGCTGTACAGACTGTATATTCTCTCCCCCTACCCTCAACCACAACCCTCACATAAAACATTCTGCATGTCGTAACAAAGTGGGGGCTCGTCCGGGATTATTTAACTGTGTTTTTTTTTTTTAAGTTTGTGTTGACAATGTTTGTGTGTACTATGTATATTTATATAAGTATATATAGTATAAATGCATGTATAGAAAATGTTGAGGTGTTTATATATGACAATATATATAACTTTCCACCTCACATACATGCAAGTGGGTGTATAATTTAAATATACCCAAAATTTACAACAACAACAACAACACACACACACACACACACACACACCACACACACACACACACACACACACACACACACACACACACACACACACACACACACACACACACACACACACACACACACACACACACACACACACACACCCACCCACACACACACTTTTATTGGTTGCAATTAATAATTTGCCAGTCATAATAAACACACCCACACACTTGTAAAGCTACCTTTATAGGGTCTTTCCATAACTGTAATGATGTTTCTGGAGTACAGACTATATATTTTCTCCCCCTACCCTTAAACACAACCCTCAAAATGTACCGGTATTGCCATACTTGTGGGAACATTTGGTCTGGATTACAAGGAATACGCACAAACGCACACACATAACAGTTTTGTCCCCCGCTGTAATCTGATCCAAATAGACTGTAATGTAATACAGCAGCAGTAAGACTCACTTACGTTATCAAAAGCTTTAATGATCACATTGAGGATAACCAGTGCACTACATTTACCAAATGAAACAACTCCTGGAAGCTGAATCAGTCTCTACTGACTCACAAGGTCATCTTAGGATAACAGATTTAATAACTACATTTCACGATCATGTGGATGGACACGCTTTGTTTTCCAAAAGTCACTAAAAGCAGTTAGAGGAGTTGCTGTGGTGTTAACTGATAATCATTTCTATTAAACAGCCTTATTTTAGGCTCAGTGAGATACTATTGCTATTTTTTAACCATCTAGTTTGTTTTCAGTTTTCATTTTAATCTGTATCATTAAGACATATTAAACAATATTTCAACAGTTCGTGGTGTCGATTTCTATTATTTAAGGAATGAAGTTATGGCATTATGAATGAACCCAAATAAACAAGACTATAACATAGATTAAGAAATGCTGTTGTAATAATTCTTGATTCCTTAACATGAAACAAACTGAACCATAATTAAAATTATTCCTGAAAACACAGTAATAATCTAAAGACATTCTTTTTTATATGTGTAATATTATTAACCAGAAACATACAACTCGATAGAGAAAACGATAGATAGAACGATAAATAGAACGATAAACAGACAAAACAATGGACAGAACAGTAGAATGATAAAATGATAGATAGAACGATAGATAGAACGATAAATAGACAAAACAATGGACAGAACAGTAGAATGATAAAATGATAGATAGAACGATAGATAGAACGATAAATAGACAAAACAATGGACAGAACAGTAGAATGATAAAATGATAGATAGAACGATAGATAGAACGATAGATAGAACGATAAATAGACAAAACGATGGACAGAACAGTAGAATGATAGAATGATAGATAGAATGATAGATAGAATAGAATGAACAATAGAATGAAAGAGAGTGAAAGAATAATAGATAGAACGATAGAATGATAGAATGAAAGATAGAATGATAAATAGAATGATAGAATGAAAGATAGAATGATAAATAGAATGATAGAATGAAAGATAGAATGATAGATAGAACGATAGAATGAAAGATGGAAAAATAGAATGATAGAACGATATATAGACAGAACGATAGACAGAACAATAGAACGATAGATAGACAGAACAATAGAACGATAGAACAATAGATAGATAGATAGATAGATAGATAGATAGATAGATAGATAGATAGATAGATAGATAGATAGATAGATAGATAGATAGATAGATAGATAGATAGATAGATAGATAGATAGATAGATATAACCATAGATATTGAATGATAGATAGAACGATAGAATGATACACAGAACGATAGATAGAATGATAGAACCATAGAAAGTACGATGGACAGAACAATAGAATGATAGACAGAACGATAGACATAACATTAGAACGATAGATAGAACGATAGAAAGAACGATGGACAGAACAATATAATGATAAAAAAGAACAACAGAATGATAGATAGAACGATAGGTAGAATGATAGAGCGATAGAATGATAGAACCATCGGAAGAACGATAGATAGAAAGAACGATAGATAGATAGAACGATAGAACCATCAAAAGAACGATAGATAGAACCATAAATATTGAACGATAGATAGAATGATAGAAAGATACACAGCACGATAAATAGAATGATAGAACCATAGACAGAACAATAGATAGAACTATACAACCATAGAAAGAACGATGGATAGAACAATAGAATAAACAGAAAGATAGATAGAACAATAGAACTCTAGACAGAACGATAGAATGATAGATAGAACAATAGACAGAACGATAGACAGAATGATAGATAGAACAACAGAATGATATAGAGTGTAAGAACGATAGATTGAGTGATAGAACAATAGATAGAACAATAGATAGAACAATAGACAGAACGATAAACAAAAATAGACTGATAGATAAAACGATAGAATAATAGAATGATAGATAGAACAATAAATAGAATGATAGAGCGATAGATAGAACAATACTGTAGAATGAAAGATAAAACGATAGAACAATAGAACAATAGATAGAATAGATAGAACAATAGAATAATAGAACGATAGATAGAATGATATATGGATAAAATGAAAGACAGACAGACAGACAAATTTAAATTAATATTTTTTCAAAAGTCATGTCAAAATTTACTTCAAGGACTTTTATTTTGAAACCTCTTCTTTCAATTCTGTTATTAAATAGGCAGTTGTGTTACTGTTTCTATTATAGCAGCACACAAAGCACATCAAAGAATTAAAAAATACGCCAATGCAGAAGCAAATAGGAGAGAATGTAAAACAACGTGGAGTAAAGCAAGGCACAGGTGAGACAAATAATCAACTAAAAGGAACCATGGCAACCAATACAAACACAGCAAACAAGCAAAAGAGAGGAATGCAGAATTCCCTTCAAACTAGGACTAGTCAATGCTTTCTCATACAAACTTAAAAACATTTGAGATGATTAAAAAATGCATTTGTCTTTAAATTGAAATGTGACATTAGTTTAAACGTTTTAAAGCTTCCATGAGTTCACTGTACTCAAACGGCCTCCACAGTCACCAGATATAAATCCAATAGAGCACCTTTGGGATGTGGTGGGACGGGAGATTGGCATCATGGATGTGCAGCCGACAAATCTGCAGCAACTGCGTGATGCTATCATGTCAATATGGAGCAAAATCTCTGAGGAATATTTCCAGTATCTTGTTGAATCTCTGCCATGAAGGATTAAGGCAGTTCTGAAGGCAAAAGGGAGTCCAATCAGGTACTAGTAAGGTGTACCTAATAAAGTGGCCGGTGAGTGTAGTTAAACTGCACTTATATAGCATACAGGTGATGTACTGTATTTAAATAAACAGCATTTGTAACAGGCTGCCAGAGTACAGTACTGTAAATGAACTGAAATAACAATAACAACAAAGCCAGAAAAGCCTCCGTGACAGAATCATCCGTCATCTGCCGTCACATCTGGATAAATGACTGCAATTAAAACCCAATCCTCAACGTGACGACGGTATGAGAGTCTTCCTCAAGGTCACGATAAACGCTCATCCGCTGAAAAGCTGATTTGCTCCATCATCTGCTGGGGGAAAAAAAAGCGCCCGGTCTTCCCCACTCCACTGCGCACAGATTGAGTGGATTTTCCTCTCGTCGTGACCTTGCCTGCGACGGCTGCATTAATCTAAGCACTCCTAACCCACAGCTAACCTGCTAAATACAGCTAGCGTGGAGAAACAGGCAATGATTCAGAGCGTGAAGCACACCGAGAGACAGAGAGACACGGAGAGTTCAACAACAAACGCATGCAGATTTCATCAATATTTACAAACATTTAACTCGACGTTTAGGCTCAAATGTTCCAGCTAAAATATCTGCTTATTCCAAAATACTCTCATTATTCCAAAACGAATTAAATTAATTTATTTCCTCAACATTCTACACACAATCCCCCATAATGACAATGTGAAAAAAAGAGTTTTTGAAATTGTTGCAAATTTATTAAAAATAAAAAGCTGATAAATCACATGTACATCAGTATTCACAGGCTTTGGCGTGAAGCTCTAAATTGAGCTCAGGTTCATTCTGTTTCCACTGATCATTCTTGAGATGTTTCAGCAGCTTCATTGGAGTTCACCTGTGGTCAATTCAGCTGATTGGACATGATTTGAAAAGGCATACACCTGTCTATAACTGTCTGGTTTAGCTCAGCAACCAAATCCGACCTCCGAAGACTACGTCGAATAGTTCGGACTGCTGAGCGAATCATTGGTACAACCCTCCCTACTCTCCAAGAACTGTACTTATCCAGAGCGAGCAGAAGGGCTGCCAAAATCACTCTGGACTCCTCACACCCAGCACACTGCCTGTTTGAACTGTTACCTTCTGGTCGACGCTACAGAGCACTGCGCACCAGAACAGCCCGACACAGAAACAGTTTCTTCCCTCAGACAATCCATCTCATGAACACTTGATGATAGTAATTGTGGAACCAACATCACTACCTGCTATACACTTTTATACACACATACACTTATTTAACAACACACTTTACATGCCAATTTGCACATAACAGCTGCACATATTATGTTGTATATAGTAATATAGCTGTACAAACACTTGTCCATTTGTTTATTTGCATTCACTTTTTAAAATATATTTTTTGTCTGTTTTTTAGTCCTGTCTGTAATTCTGTTGCACTGTAGAAGCTCTGTCACCAAAACAAATTCCTCGTATGTGTGAACATACCTGGCAATAAAGCTCTTTCTGATTCTGATTCTATATAAGGGCCCAGGGTTGACAGTGCATGTCAAAGCATAAATCAAGCATGAAGACAAAGGAATTGTCTGTAGACCTCCGAGACAGGATTGTCTCGAGGCACAAGGCTGGGGAAGGTTACAGAAACATTTCTGCTGCTCTGAAAGTTCCAATGAGCACAGCGGCCTCCATCATCCGTAAGTGGAAGATGGAGAACCACCAGGACTCTTCCTAGAGCTGGTCGGCCATCTAAGCTGAGTGATCGGGGGAGAAGGGTCTTAGTCAGGGAGGTGATCAATAACCCGATCAGTGTTTCCTCTAGGATTTTTCCCAGCTGTGGCGGCAGGCTTTTTTTTTTTTTTTTTACACAGATCTGCCAACTATTTCAAAGACAAATATTACACGCAGTATTACAAGTCGAGAACGCATTCATGTAATATGAGCATGCGAATCTCTTTGCTTGCGCGCAAAACTTCTTGCACGCACTCAAATTTACATGCTCAAGTGCAGATCTTCTCGTGCGCTCTCCAGTAAGCGCTGCTGAAGTGCGATTTAGTGCGTTTCTGTGCGTTTTCCGACATTAACGCGTCCTGAAGTAAAGTGAAACGGCTATAAACTCCAGAAAGATTAGTATACTTATGGAAACTGTGTTCATCTTAACTGAAAGCTACGCCGTGTTTGCTGGCGCCCCACGCATCACGCACCTGTCAGTCAGTCAGTCAGTCAGCATGTCACCTTAAAGGGTTGAACAAATAGCGCACAGCACTACGACAGTTACAGAAATGTGTTGCGCTGGTATAATTCACTTACCTTTTAATATGTTTTGGTGCGATTTATAACCCGCTATAAAAAAAACACGACTAAATGTTTTAAATGAGAAGTTGTAATGTAGCCGTGGCGGGATGAATTTTGGCATGGCGGCTCGCCACGGATGAATGAATGTAGCGGAAACCTTGCCGATGGTCACTCTGTCTGAGCTCCAGCGTTCTTCTGTGGAGAGAGGAGAACCTTACAGAAGGACAACCATCTGTGCAGCAATCCACCAATCAGGCCTGTATGGTAGAGTGGCCAGACGGAAGACGCTCCCCGTCTGGAATTTGCCAAAAGGCATCTGAAGGACTCTCAGACCATCAGAAACTAAACTCTCTGGTCTGATGAGACTAAAGTTGAACTCTTTGGAGTGAACGCCAGGCGTTACGTTTGGAGAAAAGCAGGCAGCGCTCATCACCAGGCTAATAGCATCCCTACAGTGAAGCATGGTGGTGGCAGCATCATGCTGTGGGGATGTTTTTCAGCAGCAGGAACTGGAAGACTAGTCAGGATAGAGGGAAAGATGAATGCAGCAATGTACAGAGACATCCTGAATGAGGACCTGCTTCAGAGTGCTCTTGACCTTAGACTGAGGCGACGCTTCATCTTCCAGCAGGACAATGACCCAAAGCACACTGCCAAAATATCAATGGAGTGGCTTCACAACAACTCTGTGAATGTCCTTGAGTGGCCCAGCCAGAACCCAGAGCTAAATCCTATTGAACATCTCTGGAGAGATCTGAAAATGACTGTACACCGTCGCTTCCCATCCAACCTGATAGAGCTTGAGAGGTACTGCAAAGAGGAATGGGCAAAAATTCCCAAAGACAGGTGTGCCGAGCTTACGGCATCATATTCAGAAAGACTTGAGGCTGTAATGGCTAGCAAAGGTGCATCAACAAAGTATTGAGCAAACGCTGTGAATACTGATGTACATGTGATTTCTCAGGTGTTTTATTTTTAACAAATTTGCAGCAATTTCAAAAAAACTCTTTTTTCACATTGTCATTATGGAGGATTGTGTGTAGAATGTTGAGGAAGTAAATTAATTCAATTCATTTTGGAATAAGGCTGTAACAAAGAAATGTGGAAAAATTGAAGCACTATGAGGACTTTCCGGATGCACTGTGTATAAATGCATTTTTATTGTACTTTTAAATGTCCAATTTTCCCTTAGACCAACATCAGGGGTTTGTAACCATGTACACTCACAATAAAGCTATAGAATTAGGAGCTGAACTACATGCTGAAATGTATGTTTACTTAAATAGAATGAAATATGGTGAGTACAGCATGCTACACAGCAACAATTCCAGTGTTAAATATACAGTGTGACTTTTTTGGTGTTAAAACCGGACTACATTTTAATCCACTAGTGTGAACGAGCGCATATTTAAGATTTTTTTTTTCAGTGTTAAACTTTTTAACCCAATATGCAGTGTATTTCCCACTAGCGATGGGAAGTGCTGTTTTTTTTTACTCGAACTTCTTTCAGACAAACAGTGATCAACCCAGTATGTTGTACTTAAACTTGAAACATGTCTTGTTGTATTTTAAAATGCAAAGAGTTGAATGTGTTGAAATCATTTCGGAAAAGATTAATGAACATTTAATAAATTAAAACTATTTTCAACATGTTTGATCGCTGTTATCTGTCTCACACACACACACCAATATAGAAAAAAAGGTCATATATTAACACTTTGAAGGGTAACACACACTCCAGTTCGATGTAAGAATAAACTCTTAGGGTGCTTTCACACTTGGTTCAATTGCCTGGACCGTACCCAAGTTCGATTGTCCCCCCTTGCCACCTTCTCGGTTGGTTTGTGTTCACACTGTCTTTTTTCCTTCTGAACCCCGGTACGCTTGCGTCATAGAGCTGCTGTTTTGTTTACGGCTGTTGCTAGGTGACGGTCACGAAAGCAAAGCGCCAAAATGGAGACTTCCGCACATCGCGGTCGATTTGCTTTACTGAATCTTTTAGTTTTGGACATACAGAAAGCGACTCGCGTCTGTCTGCTGCAAAAATATTATAAACATTCAGAACATCACACAGTGTCTGCAGAAGCTGTTTCTGGAGGAGACAAGCAGACATCACTGTGTATCACTGTGCTTGGCTCAGTCCCGCTAAAGGTACAATACGTGGCGCACACACACACACACACACACACACACACACACACACACACACACACACGAATGAACGTTATGAAAACGATAGTTTGTTGTACAGTTGCCGGTTCACTTCCGCTATTTGGTACGATTGCATTCATACCAGAAGTGAACCGTACCAGAGTTCGCATGAATCGTACCCCAGACCACCTCTTTCAGGCGGACTCGGGTACGGTTCACGGGTGCGCACTCGAGTTCAGAAGACACGTTCACACTAGCTAAACGTACCGTACTATGACGTCAAACGAACCCGGGTGCGGACCAAAAGTGCTAGTGTGAAAGCACCCTTACTGCGTTAAAATTATCTCTGAGAGGAATCTACAAATTTTCACACTTTAGAAAGTGTTATTTTAACTCCTAAATGGTGGGAGTCATATGTACACCCAAGGAGTGTTAAGTTAAACTCAAATTGAGTTAAATGTACACTGATTTTTTTGCTGTTTTTTCTGCTGCTCAAAGCATGATCTAAATGATACTCAATGGAAATTATGGAATTCTTAGCAATTATATGCAGTCAAACAGGCTAAGACTGGAAAGTTAATATATTTGTTAATCTGCAGCACATTGCAAATGCACAAAGAGAGAGAGAGAGAGAGAGAGAGAGCGAAATATCATCCCTCATCTCCTTTTATTACTTCAAAATCTTCTTCAAGTTGGTAATTAATCCTAAGATCTGAGATTTCCCACTGAACGTGTCCTGAACACAGCGTGAAAGTTTCCGAGACTCTAGAAAACACATGAATATTTATTGAGTTCAGCACTGAGGCACTTTATGATTGATTGTCTGCTGCTAAACAACACATTATAATGTTTTGGCACAGCATAGTTTCACACTGTACAGATTTACCACAGCAAAACCAGGCCTCAAAAATCAGTCAAGTTGCAATACTCTTCCCTCCCCCTCTCTATTATGAAGAATAAAGGTCCGAAAAGTCAGAAATTTTTCTTATTCAAATCTGAAAAATTAGTCATGTGCACAAACCTACACACCGATTCGATCACAAACAGTGCGCAGAAGTGTACGGCTAAGCACAAGGCAGGCGCAGTGGGTCACGCCGATCACTCAACGCAGAAGTATAAATCAGCCTTTAGGAGTTATACAAACGCGCACAAATCTTGAAACTGAAATGCATGACAATGTTTGCCTGCAGTGTCGCCTTCATAACGGGTCATAATGAGAAATGCTTCAAATGTAGATCTCCGGTTTTCCCAGCTGAAATGAAGGCGTCTCTGTGTGTAATATAAGTGTATTAGAGTCTGCAGAGATGAATGAGCACGGCTCCACAGTGAGTATAGCAGGAGACTCCAGCAGAATCATTATCTGCAGCTCACAGTGATGGAGAATCACAGCAGATGGAGAAAACACTCAGTAAACATCACCACTGTGGCCAATAGAGCATTATCAGAGCCTCTGGGGTTTTCGGATTCCGCCATCGCTGAATTTAACGCAAGATCATGCAAATGTCGCTATGTTTTGTGGAGCTCAAAACTTTATTTTGTCTTTAAATCGCCGCAGATTTCAATCACCCAGAGATCAATGAGGCCAAATTTATGTACAGTTGAAGTCAGAATTATTCGCCCCCTTTTGATTTTTTTTTCTTTTTTTAAATATTTCCTAAATGATGTTTAACAGAGCAGGGAAATTTTCACAGTATGTCTGATAATGTTTTTTCTTCTGGAGAAAGTCTTATTTGTTTTATTTCGGCTAGAATTAAAGCAGTTTTTAATTTTTTAAAAACCATTTTAAGGTCAATATTATTAGCCCCTTTAAGCAATATATTTTTTTCGATAGTCTACAGAACAAACCATCATTATACAATAACTTGCCTAATTCCCCTAACCTGCCTAGTTAACCTAATGAACCTAGTTAAGCCTTTAAATGTCACTTTAAGCTGTATAGAAGTGTCTTGAAGAATATCTAGTCAAATATTATTTACTGTCATCATGACAAAGATAAAATAAATCAGTTATTAGAGATGAGTTATAAAAACTATTATGATTAGAAATGTGTTGAGAAAATCTGCTCTCCGTTAAACAGAAATTGGGGAAAAAAATAAACAGCGGGGCGAATAATTCAGGGGTGCTAATAATTCTGACTTCAACTGTATAATCAGGGCTTGATATTAACTTTAATCACCAGCCTCTGTAGCTAGTAGTTTTACAACATTACTAGCCACTCACCATTTTCACTAGCCACAATTTTGTTGTATAAATATATTTTATATGCATAAATTTGACTTTGGCATGCTAAAATTACTATATTTTGTTTTATGTCCACAATGCCTCCTCAATCTTTTTTTTTTTTTTTATTTATTTCACATGACTTTTTAGGGCTCAACACTAAGGATTTATCTTTTTTTTTTCTCTGGCAACACCAAACTAATTATTTCCGTGCCACAAATTTTAAATAATATTTAGCAATGACTAAAATATACTTACTGACTAAAAATATATGTATTGTACATCATTTATTTTAAAAATGCAGGCAATACATTTTAGATTAATTTTATTAAAATATATTTTATTAATCTGATTTTTTATTTCAACTATAGGGGTGTGGCCAGGTAGGGGCCCTACAAGACATTGTGCCCAGGGGCCTCTGAATTCTTAAATCCGCGCCTGCTTGAAAGGTACACTTTTTAATGACTTTTTAACTAACCAATGGTTGGGTTTGTCAATATTTGACCCAATGTTAGGTTATAACAACCCAACATTTTTTAAAGTGTAGGACGTTTTATGAAATAAAGGTCACAAAACACTTTCAAGACATCTTAACACAGTTAAAACTTCCTCGATGTTCGAAAACTCGATATGAATATTTATTCAATTTAACAACAATTTATTTATTCATTTTCCTTCAGCTTAGTCTCTATCTCAGGGGTTGCCACAGCGGAATGAACCGCCAACTATTCCATCATAAGTTTTATGCAGCGGATACCCTTCCAGCTGCAACCCAGTACTGGGAAACACCCACACCCACATACACTACGGCCAATTTAGTTCATCAATTCTCCAATAGCTCATGTGTTTGGACTGTGGGGGAAACCGGAGCACCCGGAGGAAACCCACGCCAACACGAGGAGAACATGCGAACTCCACACAGAAACACCAACTGACCAAGCAGAGGCTCGAACCAGCGACCTGCTTGCTGTGAGGCCACAGTGCTAACCACTGAGCCACCGTGTCGCCCTTTATGCTTTTATACATAGAGAATACAAATAATTCACATTTTGGGAATACATTTCAAGAAAGTTGTCTTCTGTACATGAAACCTTTAAAAGAAAGAGCTGAACTTGTGGTGCTGTGTGTAAATGTAGAGTGGAGTAACCCCGCGTGCAGATGCAGGAGCAGCTGGCTCTCCTCAACTCATTGTGTAGGTTTCTATAAATATATAAAGGCTTATTTGATGTGCAATCCTGATTTAATCTGAGCTCATACTGCTCTGTCAGGAAGAGGAATGTAATCCTGGGCTTTATGGAGGAGTTTGACATGTGAAGGAGAGAATTAAACAGAGGAGACTGAAGCACGGCTCGATATAGACAACACTAGAAACACCATAGAGGAGAGAGCTGGAGTGTGTGTGAGTGTCAGTGAGGGAGGGAGGGAGTGAGTGTGTGTTGTGTATGTGCGTGCATGTCACGTCTTGCATGTATGTAATGTGTGTATGTTGTGATTGTGTCTCTGTGTGCCATGTAAGTGTGTGCTTGTGCGCGATCATGTGTGTGTACGCATCTGTTATGTCGCATGTGCTTGTGCCGTGTTTGTGTAAGCGTATGTGCTTGCATGTTCTGTGCATGAGTATCTGTTGTGTGTGTGTGTGCTTGTATTGTGCGCTGTGGGTGTGAATGTGACGTGTGCATGTGCTTTAAGTGTATGCATGTGTGCAGTGTATGTTGTGTGTGTGCTTGTGTTGTGTGCTGTTGCTGTAAGTGTTGTGCTTGCACATGTATATGTGTGTGTTGTGTAAGTATGTGCGTGTCGTATAGGTGTGAGCGGTTGCGTGCAGTTTATGTGTTGTGTGTGTGCGCATGGGTCCGTGTTGTGTAAGTGTGTGCGTTGTTTGTGATTGTGTTTTACACTGCGTGTGTACGACGACTATGCACGTGTTGTGTGTGCCGTCTCAAAGTTTTGTTTCGAGTATGTGTGTGTGTGCATATGTGGGCACTTTGTGTTGTCTGTGATGTGAACACACGAGTTGTGTGCGTTCGCATTTTGTGTGTGCATTGTACATGCTTGTGTGTGTTGTTTGTCCATGTGTTTTGTGCATGCATGCATGTTGGTGTATGACTGGATGTGTGTTGTGTATGTATGTGCGCTTGTGTCGTGTGTATGGATTATGTTGTGTTTAGTGTGAATGCATGTGCTGTGTGTGTGTGTGTGTGTGTACATGTGCATGACTGTTGTTTGTTTGCGTGTTGTGCATGTTGGTTGTGAACTTGTGTGCATATGACTGTGTGTGTGTGTGTGTGTGTGTGTGTGTGTGTGTGTGTGTGTGTGTGTGTGTGTGTGTGTGTGTGTGTGTGTGTGTGTGTGTGTGTGTGTGTGTGTGTGCGCGCACATGTGTTGTGTTATGATGCGCTTTTACCACCAGCTATGGGAAAACATGAGGAGTGATTCCACAAAACACACAATGCTCGTCTGCACCAGAGGACACACACCTACAGTCCTGGATTTAACCAGTGAGGAAAAGCCAATACTACACTGAGAACGAGATTATCAGTGTGTGTGTGTGTTTCATTTTTCACCCGAAGCGTGCAGAACTACAGATAAAGATCTGTCTGTGTGTGCTGTAATCTCAGAGCTGCTAGACTGAGTTTTAAACACACTCCATTTTATTTTCATTCATTCATTTTCTTTTCGGCTTAGTCCCTTTATTAATCAGGGGTCACCACGACAGAATGAACCGCCAACTTATCCGGTATATGTTTAATGCAGCGGATGCCCTTCCAGCTGCAACCCATCACTGGGAAACACCCATACACACTCATTCACACACATACACTATGGAAAATTTAGCTTACCCAATTCCCCTATAGCGCATGTGTTTGGACTGTGGGGGAAAGCGGAGCACCCGGAGGAAACCCACGCCAACACGGGGAGAACATGCAAACTCCACACAGAAACACCAACTGACCCAGCCGAGGCTCAAACCAGTGACCTTCTTGCTGCTAGGCGAACATGCTACCCACTGCGCCACCGCATCGCCCCCATTTCATTTAATACACACAAGCCAGTGTGTTCCTGCAGATCTGTGCTCTGTAGCTTATTATCATGGTTACTCAATTATGGCCTAAAACCCATTTTGCATTTCCTGGCATATTAAAGTGTTTCAACCCATGAAAATCTTTTAATTGAGCGTCTCTTGGTTAATTATGAGTGCATATAATCATACACTGTAAAAATAGCTCAAAATTACTGTGTTTAATTAACCAGTTTGGTGTTTGGATTTCTACATTTTAAACCGATGTTTCGTTGTGACAGATGAGATAATAATAATAATAATTTTTATCTGTTTTTTTATTATTTGTTTTTATTTTTCTTACACTTGTCTCTTTTATTCCTGTTTATGTAAAGCACTTTGAATTGCCACAGAGTATGAAATGTGCTATATAAATAAACTTGCCTTGCCTAGCAACTGCATGATGCTATCATGTCAATATGGAGCAAAATCTCTGAGGAATATTTCCAGTAGCTTGTTGAATCTATGCTACGAAGGATTAATGCAGTTCTGAAGGCAAAAGAGGGTCCAACCCTGTACTAGTAAGGTGTACCTAATAAAGTGGCCGGTGAGTGTAGGTTTTATCATTGTTATCATGATAAGTCCAATATTTTTATCATAGAGAGAAATGATCACTGGCATTTTGCTAACAATAATATATGGCCCATCCCGAGATTCAACCCGATCTCACCAGGAAATGGGACTACGTAAACAAATTCCAATAAATCCATATGCTTTAATTCGATTTTAAAATGATCCCTAAACTTAATCCTCATTGGGGGATGAGAAAATCATACTAAAATGTGCACAAGTGATATTGCTTCTTACCTATAAAGCTTTAAATAATAGAGCTCCTGTTTATCTAACCAACCTTCTGTCTCGCTGCAATCCAACCCGCTCTTTAAGATCTCTAAACTAAGGGCTTCTAGTAGTACCTAGAATAGCAAAGACCACTAAAGGAGGTCAATCCTTCTCATTTATGGTTCCTAAACTCTGGAATAGCCTTCCTGATAATGTCCGAGGCTCAGACACACTAACAGTTCAAAACTAGATTAAAGACCTATCTTTTTAGTAGAGCATACACTCAATGCGTCACAGAACTGTGTGAGTGTGCTCCATGCAGGTGAGTGGGCTTGACAAACCACCCGTAGGACACACTCCTCCTGTCCTAATGCACCAGACACACATTAGAAATACTCACATGCTTTATATGTTTGTTTCTATAAGTACTATTTTCATTTTTAGCGCTTCATTTTCGCATTGATATTTAATATCCCGTGTTTAAATACACTATGAACAGCAGCTACGCTAATTGTTTTCAATGTTCTCTATTTCCATCTGGGGATAATCATCCTGATGCCTCTACAGATTGTGCAGCCTATTAATGTGGTCCAACTAAGTTGTGAAGAGTTGATGCCAACCACTGAGGACCTCAAGGACAACACATACAAAGACTTGCTTTAAGTGACGTCACGTCCTCTAGTGGTAAACTCTGGAAGGCATTGAGGCGTGTTATTGTTGTTCTCACATTAATTTGTAGAAAATGTTTAGGACGCACCAATAGCAGGTTCATTATGTCAACTCTGTTACTGTGATATTTCAGTCAATTTTGTGTTCACTTTTTTAATACTGTAATATGATGAAAATACTGAGAATTGTATTTTAGACATGCCACAAGGTATCTGGTTTGAGGTTAGCATCTGGAGCTAAAAGCAGAGAATGATAGAAAGTGCCAACTCTGTTAGTGTTTAAACAGCTTGACAATAAGTTATAAAAACAATCAGTAATCAAATGTTCCATAAAAATGAGAAACTGTCCTAAAAATAATGAAATCTACATGATATAGTGGTCTCAGACATGCTATTAACTTATATATAAAAGTCATGTTTCAGGATTATTGTTGATTTTCTGCATGTAGAGCCTGATTTAAGAGCCAGAATAGCATGATTTGATCTGATCCTCTACTGTAACCACAGAAATAAGAGAGAATGAAAAACAGCTGAGAGCACAAAGAGGGTATTTAGAGAAAAGTATAAGCGCTCTGGAGCTGCAGGAAATCAGGTCAGTGGGTTTTTAACAGTCTTCTGCATCTCAGATCTTTGCATAATTCATCTCTGCCTCCCCTCAGCGCTCGCATTCACTTCGCCTGCCCCACAAACACAGGCTTTTTATAGACCAGAGGCGGAGCAGGACGGGGGGAAACACACCCCTGTGTTTACGAGAGCATCAGAAGAGTCTGGGGACTGAAGAGGGTCCGAACTTTTGAGGATTTCTGAGATTTACAGCACAAACACTCGCTCTGTATTAGCAGAACAAGTGAATGATTGTGGGAACAATGCATTTAATTTCCAAGTTTCCAAGCTTAACGAAACACTCCACTTGTTTTCTGGGGGGGGGGTATAATTTTTTTTTTCTTTTTTCCCATCAGTCAAATCAATGGTTACAGGTTTCCAGCTTTCTTCATAATAGCTTTTTAAGTGTTCGACAGAAGAAGAAAAAAAACTTATAAAGGTTTGGAATCACGCTAGGGAGAGTAAACAGAGTAACTTTACATTTTTGGGTGAACTATCCCTTTAAAGCGCATGTGTCAAAGCCAGTTCCTGAAGGGCCGGAGCTCTGCACAGTTTAGTTCCAACCCCAATTAAACACACCTGATCCAACTAATTGAGTGCTTTAGGCTTGTTTGATACCTACAGATAGGTGTGTTGAAGCAGGGCTGGAACTAAACTCTGCAGGGCTCCGGCCCTCCAGGAATTGATGTTGACACCCCTGCTTTAAAGGGTCACGAAACACCAAAACACATGTGTTGAGCTGTTGACAGTCATATATGTGTCCCACGCTGCTATAAACACTATTAGGACACATATATTGCACTAAAAAGTGAAAATTGGTTGTTTTTGTGTTATTCTGAGCAAATTCGTTCTTCCGGTTTGAAACTAATTTTTCAAGCTACATCACGGCCATGAGATACTTAGGTGTAAATCCAGCCTGGAGAGTGGCTGTCTGTCCTTTTGAGAACATTGTGACGTATCTGATTGTGCGGCATTAATTCATGACAAAGACGTGCTTCAAACCAATCAGCGCGCTCTATTGTGTATGACGCGAAACTTCATTAATATGCATGATAGCTCCGGAGACTGTTTACAGTGTTCAGACGGCAGAGAGACGCCACGTTGTGTTGCCAAAACAAGTGAAAGAACTAAAATTTGGAGACACGAGTCGTCGGTGTTGCAACGAAGGTTTTGTTTTCATTTTCCCTTTATGAGAGAGCTGCTGGATGACTGATATGGATGTTTCCCAGTGATGGGTTGCAGCTGGAAGGGCATCCGCTGCGTAAAACATGTGCCGGATAAGTTGGCGGTTCATTCCGCTGTGTAATAAAGGGACTAAGCCGAAAAGAAAATGAATAAATAAATAAATTACTGAGATGAATGTATCTGAAATCCACACCCAAAAAAATCCAGTAAATGTTGAATTTTCCACGGATCTCTTGATTTTTTTCCCCCATAGCTGCATATGTACTTGCATTCTTATGTTAAAACACATAATTGGCTGGAAATATTTAAAATCCAGCCTTTTTTTTGTTATATTTGGGCACAAAAGACTATAAAAAACTATATTTTGTCTTTTAAATTGGAAGGAAATGCTATTAGCTTTTTATCGAATAAAAACAAAATGACACTTTACTCAAACACCTATCTAAAAGTCAATTTTTATGCGCTCTCCTAATATTTCCCATAGCCAGATATGTTTATCTATTCAAAAAAGCGCCTGCCAAATTTGATCATTAACCAAAGGTCGCAGGTAGTTTCAATAATCAATCTATCAGTGTCTGGATGTCTGGAAGTATAATTTTCGTCTCCATCTGTGCGTTATGCAATGTGACAGGTGGCAAGTCTGTGGCGCTTGGGATATTGTGCAACACACACACACACACACAAACACACACACTTTGACACAGAAAAAGAGAAACTCGCAGCTCCCCTGTGGAGAAGGCACAAACTGGGCCCTCTGTTTTTAGAGACCTACTTAAAACCTCACCTGTGCTGTGCATTACATTACGCCGTTAGTCTAAATGCATGAGTGCGTACACAACAATCACCAAAAGCTGAGCTGTTTGTACATCATCCTCCCACCATCTCAGCATTATTTTGGAGGTTTGCCCGTGGCTCAGGAAGTCCTCGTGTCTGGCCAATCTGTTTGTGCTGCAAAAGATCCGAACGCCAATATCACACAGCCAGAAACGCACGTCCACGAACTGTAGACTGCAGAGTTCTGGACGCAATTTAATATGGAGCCAGATCAGTCTCAAAAAACTAAATAACATTCATACATGCACAGCACAGTTCACATACTACAGGCATAGATATGTCACCTACTGTAAATTAACTGGATTTGTGTATTTATGAATTGTTTATGGAATTATGAATTGGATTTGGGTATTTATGAATTATGGGTTGTATTTGGGTATTTATGGTTTGTGTTTTGAATTTACGCATTGGATTTGCATATTTATGGGTTGCGATTTAAAATTAGGAACTTGATTTGGGTATTTATGGTTTGTGTTTTGAATTTACGCATTGGATTTGCATATTTATGGGTTGCGATTTAAAATTAGGAACTTGATTTGGGTATTTATGGTTTGTGTTTTGAATTTACAAATTGGATTCATTTATGGATTTTGCATATTTATTAATTGTTTTTCTCTATTACAAATCGGATTTGTGCATTTATGATTTGTATATGGAATTACTAATTGGATTTGTGTATTGTGAATTGGGTAGGCTAAATTGTCTGTAGTGTATGTGTGTGGATGTTTTCCAGTGATGGGTTGCAGCTGGAAGGGCATCTGCTGCGTAAAAAACATCCGCTGGATAAGTTGGCGGTTCATTCCGCTGTGGCGACCCCAGATTAATAAAGTGAGTAAGCCGAAAATAAAATAATTGGATTGCGTTTTGAATTTACGAATTTGATTTGCATATTTATGAATTGTGTTTTTTAATTACAAATTGGATTTATGCATTTATGGATTGTGTTTTAGGTTTACAAATCAGATTTGAGCATTTCTAAATTGAGTTACTAATTGGATTTGTGTAAATATAAATTGTGTTTTGAATTGAGGAATTTGATTTGCATATTTATGGATTGTGTTTAGAATGTATGCATTTATTTGCATATTTATGTAGTTTGCATATTTATGAATTGTGTTTTGAATTACAAATCAGATTTTAGCATTTATGATTTGTATATGGAATTACTATTTGGATGTGTGTATATATATATAAATTGTGTTTTGAATTAAGGGTAAGTGTACGTTCACACCGAAAGCATCGAGAGCGCCAAAGGTCGCTCTGGCCGCCCTGGCGACAACGCTGTCTGCCTTGACCTCCGGCGGCGAGAGCGTCAAAATTCGCTACACATTGATCTCGTATTTAAAGGAGCCGTTGCTGCATATCATATAAGTTAGACTCCCGCATAAAACATGCTTTCTAGCGTGAAAATGTTGCACACTTATTATCAAATTCACTTAACTACGGAAGATCTAGTTGCATGTGGTGTGGCTTTGCTCCACTATGTGTCCATATGTCTGAAATATTCTGAAGCAGCAGTACTGTTTTGTATTGTCGCATGAAATTCCCGCTTTTTTTTAAAGAAAAAAAAAAACATATATATAACGTTGATGCACATCAGTAACTCGCCAGTAACTTTTTGAATCTACGTTCCAGTAAGAAAACATTGCAAATAATTGGAAATCCAGCGACCGCAATAATTAAACCCTTGGGAACAACCGTGGTCAGAGCCAAAGTTCACAGTGACTGTGTTCTCTGACTCCTCTCAAGCGGTGGACTTCTACATTCCGATTGGTTGCCGCCAAACCGCGTCATAGCTCATTACCATAAAGTTGACTTGATTTCAACTCTCCTCGACGCTCACACCGGCGAAGACGCGCCGCGCTGCTCCTCGCCGCTTATCGCCGCCGGCTCCCATTGAAAATGAATGACTTCCGGCTACTTTAACGCTCTCGCCGCTTTCGGTGTGAACGTACAGTTAGGAATTGGATTTGCATATTTAAGGATTGCGTTGGGGCTGCACGGTGGGCCGCAGTGGGTAGCACGTTCGCCTCATAGCAAGAAGATGGCTGGTTTGAGCTTTGGCTGGGTCAGTTGGCGTTTCTGTGTGGAGTTTGCATGTTCTCCCCATGTTGGGATTGGTTTCCTTCGGGTGCTCCGGTTTCCCCCACAAGTCCAAAAACATGTGGTATAGGTGAATTGGGTTGTAGACTATGTGTGTGAATGGGTGTGTGTGGATGTTTCCCAATGATGGGTTGCGGCCGGAAGGGCATCCGCTGCGTAAAAAACATGTGCTGGATAAGTTGGCGGTTCATTCCGCTGTGGCGACCCCAGATTAATAAAGGGATCAAGCCGAAAAGAAAATTATTGGATTGTGTTTTGAATTTACAAATTGTGTTTTTTTGCATTTATGAATTGTTTTAAATAATTGGATTTGTTTATTAATGAATTGTGTTTTGAATTACTAATTGTGTTTTTATCTATGAGTCGTGCAGTGCACGTATGACATATTTCATAAATGCATTATTTTTGAGACAGATCTGGCTCCATACAACTCATCCATAGATATCATTAGATGTCGCCTACCCTGTTGTTGCCTATTGGAAGGAATGCGTCAATAGAGCCGCCATTTTAGTACAGGGTAGCGCTCCTTTGAAATGAATGCTGGACCAAGGTGCAGTGGAGGACTGTGGCTATCCAGAGCCAGAGATATACACACATATATACATATATCTGTGATAGGGAGTTTTCCCTTTTGGTCAGTATGCAAATATTTTTTTTTAATTACGAAAATTATAATTTTACATCACTTTCCTACATCGATAGATAAGCGACACGCATGTGTTTGTGTGCATGGAAATGTATCATCTCTCCCCCTTTTAAATTTGGTCTAATCCATGTCCTGAAACACACTCCCTCTCCTGCCTTCACTTCTCATTCTAATGGAGGGAGCGATTCGTTTGTGAATGAATCCCCGTTATGAACGACTCATTCACAAGTAATTAGCTGACAATAATACACGTTTCTGGCACCGCAGCGTCTTGCTGTTATATTTCTTTTTCATTGTTTGCTTATTTTATTCAACAAAACTAGCATAAGCCTGGTATTTAGTGCAAGTTGGTGTTACTTCGCCTTATGGTGAATGCAGTGACTGTATTATCATCAATAATGTTACTTGTTTAGTACAAAAGTTCATAACATACAAAAAAACTTAATGTTCTGCCTTTGTGCTTTGTATTTGCTCGTTACTACACCCGTACACAGCGCTAAACTCCAGCATCTTCACATTGGCACACTGTCTTGACTAGTGCGGTTTGAATGACATTTGTCCTGGAAGCACTGTACAAATGTGGCGGCGCTATTGACGCACGCTCAGAGTCCGTATGCGATATCTAGAGTATTTTTCTATGCAACTCATCTAGAAGTTGTATGTCCACTCTGTTATTAAAACGCCAAACGGAGTAGTTTCATTAATCACGATAGTCTTTTCTTCTCTATTGGGATATAGGGCCAAGACACATCAAGGGGGAATACTATCAGGATTACAACCATGCATTTTAAAACAAACCTAAAAGTATATTGGAGTTGACTGGCATTGATTTCGTCAGTGAAAACACAAGCCTGATCAGGGCTACCCCTCACAAATCGCACTGCACTCTACTATACTATACTCAGTGTTGGGGAGAATACTTTGTAAATGTATTTAGTTACAGAATACCTGCTTTAAAATGTATTTTGTAACGCATTCCGTTACTTTGCTTAATCCTGGTACTGTATTCTAAATACTTGGAATATTCCCCTTGAAAACAGCCTTCAAGTCTATTAAATGTCACACTATGCGTTGGTAGCAATTTCTGCAGGAAAACAGAGGGCCTCTAATGCTAAACATTATTGACTGACAGGGGAAAATAAATAAAACACTATAATTATGTTTATTAAATAAAGTTTATTTAATAAAGTGTCAACAAATTCAATTTCTGCTTCTGTAATAAAGAAAAAAAGTGCTTGAACATAGACAGCATTACACTCTGTAATATACAGTATAAGTAGATAATATGCATTTTGCTTACCCTTTGTATTTCACAGTCTGCACAGAAAAATATCAGCTATAAGAAAAGAAAAACTTCAAAATAGTTTATGTAAAACCAAGGTAATGCAACAGCAAGGTTTCTGCTACATTCATTCATCCGTGGCGGGCCGCCATGCCAAAATTCATCCCGCCACGGCTACATTACAGCTTCTTATTTAAAACATTTAGTCGTGTTTTTTTTTTATAGCGGGTTATAATCGCACCAAAACATATTAAAAGGTAAGTGAATTATAACAGCGCAAACATTTCTGTAACCGTAGTAGTGCTGTGCGCTATTTGTTCAACCCTTTAAGGTGACATGCTGACTGACTGACTGACTGACTGACAGGTGCGTGATGCGTGGGGCGCCAGCAAACACGGCGTGGCTTTAAGTTAAGATGAACACAGTTTCTATTAGTATACTTATCTTTCTGGAGTTTATAGCTGTTTCACTTTACTTCAGGACGCGTTAATGTCAGAAAACGCTCAAAAACGCACTAAATCGCGCTTCAGCAGCACTTACTGGAGAGCGCACGAGAAGATCTGCACTTGAGCGTGTAAATTTGAGTGCGTGCAAGAAGTGTTGTGCATGAAGAGGAAATCGGCGCGCAAGCAAAGAGATTCGCATGCTCAAATTACATGGATGCATTCTAGACTTGTAATACTGCGTGTAATATTTGTCTTTGAAATAGTTGGCAGATCTGTGTAAAAAAAAAAGCCTGCCGCCACAGCTGGGAAAAAGCCTAGAGGAAACACTGAACAGGTTCTATCCAACATTTTAATTTCTATAATGAAAACTTCTCACCTAAGAACAATATTGCAAATATTAGCAGAATGCAAAATGTGTTTGCTTTACAAAAATGAAAACATCAAAACAAACAAGTTTTGTTAAACATATTAGCCAGTAGCCACCTATCAACAGTAACTAACTACCTATGCTTTCCTAATCAACAGACGAGTAAAGGTGGATGTAGTGCAGCAATAGAGACATTTCGAAGTGCTTATCTGTCATTCTGTTGCGATGAGGAGTAAAAATGAGTCCTCCCTGGCTGAAGAGTCGCTCTACAGGATGTAGCGTTGTACTTTATGAAGAGGGCTTTGAGCGTAAACGAAACCTCTGAAAACGCAAACGTAACATCAAGCAGCGAATTCACGAACAATAACGGCAAAAAAAGCAGTTTATTTGAACATCATGGTTGTTGTTCGCGGTTTGCGATCGTCCTTTGTGTTGCGTGAGAAAATGAAGGTGTGGCTTGAGCGTGAGAACAGGGTCATTTGCGTGAGTCTCACTGAGTTAACACTGGTGATTGCAGTCGGGAGTGTAGCTTCTGTTTCTATGGTTTCAGCGGCAATTTAGTAATATTATTATGGGCCAGACACGCATCGCCCGAAGTATTCCAATGGTATTAGGAAAGTAACTGTATTCTAAATACCCTGTTTAAAAATAGTAACTGTAACGGAATACAGTTACTCATGAATAGTATTCTAAATACGTACCGCCGGTACATGTATTCCGTTACTCCACAACACTGACTATACTGTATGGTAGCACTGGAAATAAGCCAACATTATTTTACAACCCTTTCACTCCAAAACCCATTTTCAAAAGTTTGGGTTAGTTGTGCAGACGGCCAGCCGTGGTCACATTATGCGTTATGGCTTCCCATCTTTATTTCCAAAGAGGACTCTGATGGTTTTGTTGCTCATATTCTGCATTGAGGCATACAAATAATCAGCACCACTGAGGCATATTTCAGTTTATTGCTTTCTGTCATTATGCAGGCTGAATTTGATTTGGATGCTCCGCCGAGCCTTCAATAGCATGAAGATGACAGAACAGTAGCTATTTTTGACTTGTGATTACGTGGCACAGGTTGGTCCTTTTCCTCTCGTCCCCATTGGTTATCTGTGAATGCTGTTTGAATATTTATTTGTCAGATCCCAGTTTTCCAGCTTTCATCAGATTTAATGCAACTCAGAGATGCTACAGGCTGTGCTGAACCGTATAAACAGCACCTAAATATAGCAACAGTTGACTGAAATTGTCAGTTTCAATCCAAGTGGTTCAATGCTGTGCCACAGGATGAATGTTTTATAATCAGTCCATTGGGAAACTAGCAGTACTTTTTTTATTTAGACCTGTCGATCATTTGCTTTGTTATTCACCATTATTACAAAGTTGCAAGTTCATCTTGGCCTGGTTCACTTTCAAAAGGCATTAGGGCTGCACAATATTAGTGCTGCATGATACTGGAAAAAAACTGACATTGCGATATTTTATTTTTCTGCGATACATATTGCGATATTGAGTATACTTGCATCAGGTGAAACAAACAGCTCTATTTGGATATTATTTATATTTAATAGACCTCTACATAATCATCACGATCAATGTAAAACTATGAATTCTTTGCGAACAGTTAGACGCAATCTAGTGAAATTACACTCACCGGCCACTTTATTAGGTACACCTGTCAAACTGACCATTAACGCAAATTTCTAATCAGCCAATCACATGGCAGCAACTCAATGCATTTAGGCATGTAGACATGGTCAAGACGATCAGCTGCAGTTCAGACTGAGCATCAGAATGGGGTAGAAAGGGGATTTAAGTGACTTTGAACGTGACATGGTTGTTGGTGCCAGACGGGCTGCTCTGAGTATTTCAGAAACTGCTGATCTACTGGGATTTTCACGCACAACCATCTCTAGGGTTTACAGAGAATGGTCCGACAAAGAGGAAATATCCAGTGAGCGGCAGTTCTGTGGGCGCAAATGCCTTGTTGATGCCAGAGGTCAGAGGAGAATGGCCAGACTGGTTCCAGCTGGTAGAAAGGCAACAGTAACTCAAATAAGCACTCGTTACAACCGAGGTCTGCAGAAGAGCATCTCTGAACACACAACACGTCCAACCTTGAGGCGGATGGACTACAGCAGCAGAAGACCACACCGGGTGCCGCTCCTGTCAGCTAAGAACAGGAAACTGAGGCTACAATTCACACAGGCTCACCAAAACTGGACAATAGAAGATTGGAGAAACGTTGCCTGGTCTGATGAGTCTCCATTTCTGCTGCCACATTCGGATGGTCGGGTCAGAATTTGGCCTCAACAACATGAAAGCATGGATCATCCTGCCTTGTATCAGCGGTTCAGGCTGGTGGTGGTGGTGTAATGGTGTGGGGGAGATTTTCTTGGCACACTTTGGGTCCATTAGTACCAATTGAGCATCGTATCAATCCCACAGCCTACCTGAGTATTGTTGCTGACCATGTCCATCCCTTTATGACCACAGTGTCTCCATCTTCTGATGGCTACTTCCAGCAGGATAACGCACCATGTCATAAAGCGCCAATCATCTCAGACTGGTTTCTTGAGTTCACTGTACTCAAATGGCCTCCACAGTCACCATATCTCAATCCAATAGAGCACCTTTGGGATGTGGTGGAACGGGAGATTCACATCATGGATGTGCAGCTGACAAATCTGCAGCAACTGTGTGATGCTATCATGTCAATATGGAGCAAAATCTCTGAGGAATATTTCCAGTACCTTGTTGAATCTCTGCCATGAAGGATTACGGCAGTTCTGAAGGCAAAAGGGACTCCAACTCCAAACTAGTACCTAATAAAGTGGCCGGTGAGTGTATATTCTTATTGCAATATATAAACTGCAATATCGTACAGCCCTAAAAGGAAACAAAATTGTGTTCATGGAAACTCACAAATATACATTAAAATGTTAACACATTGTTGATGTGCAAACATAACCTACAAACCTATATAATATGAACCTAACATGATTTTCAAGTCCATTTAATTTTCTGTGCATTCCCAGCCGTCTGTCACACATCTTCCCATTATAATTAACCCAGAATTCATCTCACGCTTTCACAATTAAACGCTAAACTGCAGATTTTTCTCATTAATTACGCAATTGCATTATGAGAGCCTTAATCAGCGCAATATCCATCATCAACACAAAAACGCAATGCTTAGCCTAGA
Organism: Danio kyathit; assembly: GCA_903798195.1. Taxonomy (NCBI): domain Eukaryota; kingdom Metazoa; phylum Chordata; class Actinopteri; order Cypriniformes; family Danionidae; genus Danio; species Danio kyathit. Next base: position 43,240,603 of record LR812543.1, read on the forward strand.
GCACATCCGTCAAAATGCATTATCCTGCAGTAATGTGCTGAGCTATGCTGCTGGAGGAGTCTGTGGCCAAACACACTTTGATGTGGACACTGCTGAAGAGGCCTGAACATCAAAGACTCTCTCTCTCTACTCCCATCACATCTGATCTCTCACCTTCCCGTTTCTTTCTCCTGCAGAGCTCTCTTTTCCTCTGCAGTCTCCACACATCAGTCCTACATCAAGGGCAATGCGCTGCTCGAGCAAACTGTTGGACAGATGTGTCAAACATCTCAACTGGAGAAAGCCCTCGAAAAGATAAACAAGAGAGAGGTGGACTGACGATTGTCTGCTGTGGTTGTTGGCTTTGAGCACTCGGAGACCGCAGAGGTTCAAGGGTCAGTGGATAGCTGGGGTTTATTTTATTCAGATGTCTGCGAAAGCTTCAGGCCTGCTCTTAGATGTAGAAGTGAAGATCCCTGCTGAGGGCAACTTCGGGTTACACCGAGCAAAAGTGGTTTGCCGGAGGTGCTCAAACAAGGAAACTTTCTTAAAAGGAAGCTCAAACGCTCCACCTTTCTTTGAAATTAGGCAAATATGTGTAGAGTTTAACAGTTCAATTTAATTTTCATTAATTCAGTCAATCTTTGTGTCTGGCTTCCTGCACTTCTAGCTCAGCTTAGCATAGATCATTGAATAGGATTAGACCAATAGCATTTCGCTCAAAATGACCAAAGAGTTTCAATAACTTCTGTTTAAAGCTGGTCTCTTCTGTAGGTGTATCAGTTAAAAATTAGCCTAGAGCGCCGTCTGCTGTTAAAAACTAGCCTAGAGCGCCCTCTGGTGATAAAAACTAGCCAAGAGCGCCATCTGCAGTTAAAAAAAAACTAGCCTAGAACAACATCTGGTGTTAAAAACTAGCCTAGAGCGCCATCTGCTGTTAAAAACTAGCCCAGAGCGACATCTGCAGTTAAAAAAAACTAGCCTAGAACAACATCTGGTGTTAAAAACTAGCCTAGAGCGACATCTGCTGTTAAAAACTAGCCTAGAGCGACATCTGCAGTTAAAAAAAAACTAGCCTAGAATAACATCTGGTGTTAAAAACTAGCCTAGAGTGACATCTGCTGTTAAAAACTAGCCTAGAGCGACATCTGCAGTTTAAAAAAACTAGCCTAGAACAACATCTGGTGTTAAAAACTAGCCTAGAGCGACATCTGCAGTTAAAAAAAGCTAGTCTAGAGTGCCATCTGCTGTTAAAAACTAGTCTAGAGCGACATCTTCTGTTAAAAACTAGCCTAGAGTGACATCTGCAGTTAAAAAAAAACTAGTCTAGAACAATATCTGCTGTTAAAAACTAGCCTAGAGCGACATCTGCAGTTAAAAAAAACTAGTCTAGAACAATATCTGCTGTTAAAAACTAGCCTAGAAGAACATCTGGTGTTAAAAACCAGCCTAGAGCGACATCTGCAGTTAAAAACTAGCCTAGAGCGACATCTGCAGTTAAAAAAAAACTAGCCTAGAACAACATCTGGTGTTAATAACTAGCCTAGAGCGACATCTGGTGTTAAAAACTAGCCTAGAGCGACATCTGCAGTTAAAAAAACTAGTCTAGAGCGCCATCTGCTGTTAAAAACCAGCCTAGAGCGACAACTGCAGTTAAAAACTAGCCTAGAGCGACAACTGCAGTTAAACAAAAATAGTCTAGAGCGCCATCTGCTGTTAAAAACTAGTCTAGAGCGACATCTTCTGTTAAAAACTAGCCTAGAGCGACATCTGGTGTTAATAACTAGCCTAGAGCGACATCTGCTGTTAAAAACTAGCCTAGAGCGACATCTGCAGTTAAAAAAAACTAGTCTAGAGCGCCATCTGCTGTTAAAAACTAGTCTAGATCGACATCTTCTGTTAAAAACTAGCCTAGAGAGACATCTGCAGTTAAAAAAAACTAGTCTAGAACAATATCTGCTGTTAAAAACTAGCCTAGAGCGACATCTGCAGTTAAAAAACTAGTCTAGATCGACATCTTCTGTTAAAAACTAGCCTAGAGCGACATCTGCAGTTAAAAAAAAACTAGCCTAGAACAACATCTGGTGTTAAAAACTAGCCCAGAGCGACATCTGCAGTTAAAAAAAACTAGCCTAGAACAACATCTGGTGTTAAAAACTAGTCTAGAGTGACATCTGCTGTTAAAAACTAGCCTAGAGCGACATCTGCAGTTAAAAAAAACTAGCCTAGAACAACATCTGGTGTTAATAACTAGCCTAGAGCGACATCTGGTGTTAAAAACTAGCCTAGAGCGACATCTGCAGTTAAAAAAACTAGTCTAGAGCGCCATCTGCTGTTAAAAACTAGTCTAGAGCGACATCTTCTGTTAAAAACTAGCCTAGAGCGACATCTGGTGTTAATAACTAGCCTAGAGCGACATCTGCTGTTAAAAACTAGCCTAGAGCGACATCTGCAGTTAAAAAAAACTAGTCTAGAGCGCCATCTGCTGTTAAAAACTAGTCTAGATCGACATCTTCTGTTAAAAACTAGCCTAGAGCGACATCTGCAGTTAAAAAAAACTAGTCTAGAACAATATCTGCTGTTAAAAACTAGCCTAGAGCGACATCTGCAGTTAAAAAAAACTAGTCTAGAGCGCCATCTTCTGTTAAAAACTAGCCTAGAGCGACATCTGCAGTTAAAAAAAACTAGCCTAGAACAACATCTGGTGTTAAAAACTAGCCCAGAGCGACATCTGCAGTTAAAAAAAACTAGCCTAGAACAACATCTGGTGTTAAAAACTAGTCTAGAGTGACATCTGCTGTTAAAAACTAGCCTAGAGCGACATCTGCAGTTAAAAAAAACTAGCCTAGAACAACATCTGGTGTTAAAAACTAGCCTAGAGCGACATCTGCAGTTAAAAAAAAACTAGTCTAGATCGACATCTTCTGTTAAAAAAAAACTAGTCTAGATCGACATCTTCTGTTAAAAACTAGCCTAGAGCGACATCTGCAGTTAAAAAAAACTAGCCTAGAACAACATCTGGTGTTAAAAACTAGCCTAGAGCGACATCTGCTGTTAAAAACTAGCCTAGAGCGACATCTGCAGTTAAAAAAAAACTAGCCTAGAATAACATCTGGTGTTAAAAACTAGCCTAGAGTGACATCTGCTGTTAAAAACTAGCCTAGAGCGACATCTGCAGTTTAAAAAAACTAGCCTAGAACAACATCTGGTGTTAAAAACTAGCCTAGAGCGACATCTGCAGTTAAAAAAAGCTAGTCTAGAGTGCCATCTGCTGTTAAAAACTAGTCTAGAGCGACATCTTCTGTTAAAAACTAGCCTAGAGTGACATCTGCAGTTAAAAAAAAACTAGTCTAGAACAATATCTGCTGTTAAAAACTAGCCTAGAGCGACATCTGCAGTTAAAAAAAACTAGTCTAGAACAATATCTGCTGTTAAAAACTAGCCTAGAAGAACATCTGGTGTTAAAAACCAGCCTAGAGCGACATCTGCAGTTAAAAACTAGCCTAGAGCGACATCTGCAGTTAAAAAAAAACTAGCCTAGAACAACATCTGGTGTTAATAACTAGCCTAGAGCGACATCTGGTGTTAAAAACTAGCCTAGAGCGACATCTGCAGCTAAAAAAACTAGTCTAGAGCGCCATCTGCTGTTAAAAACCAGCCTAGAGCGACAACTGCAGTTAAAAACTAGCCTAGAGCGACAACTGCAGTTAAACAAAAATAGTCTAGAGCGCCATCTGCTGTTAAAAACTAGTCTAGAGCGACATCTTCTGTTAAAAACTAGCCTAGAGCGACATCTGGTGTTAATAACTAGCCTAGAGCGACATCTGCTGTTAAAAACTAGCCTAGAGCGACATCTGCAGTTAAAAAAAACTAGTCTAGAGCGCCATCTGCTGTTAAAAACTAGTCTAGATCGACATCTTCTGTTAAAAACTAGCCTAGAGCGACATCTGCAGTTAAAAAAAACTAGTCTAGAACAATATCTGCTGTTAAAAACTAGCCTAGAGCGACATCTGCAGTTAAAAAACTAGTCTAGATCGACATCTTCTGTTAAAAACTAGCCTAGAGCGACATCTGCAGTTAAAAAAAAACTAGCCTAGAACAACATCTGGTGTTAAAAACTAGCCCAGAGCGACATCTGCAGTTAAAAAAAACTAGCCTAGAACAACATCTGGTGTTAAAAACTAGTCTAGAGTGACATCTGCTGTTAAAAACTAGCCTAGAGCGACATCTGCAGTTAAAAAAAAACTAGCCTAGAACAACATCTGGTGTTAAAAACTAGCCTAGAGCGACATCTGCAGTTAAAAAAAAACTAGTCTAGATCGACATCTTCTGTTAAAAAAAAACTAGTCTAGATCGACATCTTCTGTTAAAAACTAGCCTAGAGCGACATCTGCAGTTAAAAAAAACTAGCCTAGAACAACATCTGGTGTTAAAAACTAGCCTAGAGTGACATCTGCTGTTAAAAACTAGCCTAGAGCGACATCTGCAGTTAAAAAAACTAGCCTAGAACAACATCTGGTGTTAAAAACTAGCCTAGAGCGACATCTGCAGTTAAAAAAAACTAGTCTAGAGTGCCCTCTGCTGTTAAAAACTAGTCTAGAGCGACATCTTCTGATAAAAACTAGCCTAGAGCGACATCTGCAGTTAAAAAAAAACTAGTCTAGAGCGCCATCTGCTGTTAAAAACTAGCCTAGAAGAACATCTGGTGTTAAAAACCAGCCTAGAGCGACAACTGCTGTTAAAAACTAGCCTAGAACAACATCTGCAGTTAAAAAAACTAGCCTAGAGCGACATCTGCTGTTAAAAAAACTAGCCTAGAACAACATCTGGCGTTAAAAACTAGCCTAGAGCGACATCTGCAGTAAAAAAACTAGCCTTGAACAACATCTGGTGTTAAAAACCAGCCTAGAGCGATATCTACAGTTAAAAACTAGACTAGAGCACTGTCTGCTGTTAAAAAAAACTAGCCTAGAACGCCATCTGCTGTTATAAACTAGCCTAGAGCGACATCTGCTGTTATAAACTAGCCTAGAGCGACATCTGCTGTTATAAACTAACATAGAGCATCATCTACTGTTATAAACTAGTTTAAAGCGCCCTCTGCTGTTACAAACTAGCCTAGAGCTTCATCTGCTGTTATAAACAAGCCTACAGCGCCATCTACTGTTAAAAACTAACCTAGAGCGCCTTCTGCTGATTAAAAACTAAGCTCCGTATCAATTCAAGAGAGAACAGCGATGCGTTTCGATAAGATCAGAATCTATGCAGAATCGGTTTCGCCACAGCTGTAGCCACATTAACACATATAAACTCTATATAGTCTAGCTGTATACAGGTAGATGGTTGGTGCTTCAAAACCCACACAAGATCCACCAAAATATTTCACATTCAATTGCTCAGACAAAATCAAGTCTCAGTATGTTTCAGTACAACACAACAGGAAAGTAAAGACTGTTTATTATTAAATAAATGTTTAGTTTTGTGGAGACCTTCACCAATAGTGAGCCACCGTGGACAGACAGTGTAATAAATGTACCGGTACTTGCTAAACAACGGCTTACCGTAATAAACACAACCCCACACAAGAGCATTTTTTACTCCAAACACCTGAAGAAAGCTTTCAATATCTGCGCCTGTGTCCTGACAAGCCGCAAGAGTCCTAAATAATTAACTGCGGGTCATTAAAGGGCTTTAACGCCGGCAATAATCTGTATATCCGCTTTTAGATCGATAGCTAATGACCGCAACAGAGTCTCTGCGAGTCGTGAGGATGTGAAGTGACACTATAAATACACACCACTGTCATTAGGCTTAAAGGGGAAACGTGTAATTACTGTGGCAGTACATGAAATTGCCCAAAATAATGCGATGGATTGTGAATTCACTGGGTTTGGACCATTGGTATGTGTAAGAAATGCCATTACATTGTCATTCAAATCACTTCATATCCAGAGTTGAAAGTATAAAGAGCTGATTAATAATGCAGATCAGTTTAGTCACTGTTAGTATCTCTGCAGAGCTCTGCTTAAAGCCCTTTCAGCCATCAGAAAACCTGTAGAAAAGCAATCGAGTGAGTTACCCCAAGATTTACTGCATAACATTTGGATTAATCTTGCTTTTATATCTAGTTTTATAGTGCTAATCAAAATAGTTTTAGGTCTGTTTTTATTTAGACATTTCTGTTTTAAAATTAAATGAATTAAAAATATATTTAATTTCAGAAACATAACAGTACTTTTTAAATTTGATTTTATGTTTAGTAAATAAATTAAAGGTTAAAAGAATTAATAAGTTAAATAAAACTAAATCTCAAAACAGTTCAGTAATATAAGAAATTATAAATAAAATAAAACAACCAGAACTGTAATATTCCTCAGAGATTTTCCTCCATATTGACATGATAGCATCACGCAGTTGCTGCAGATTTGTCGGCTGCACATCCATTGTGCCAATCTCCCGTTCCACCACATCCCAAAGGTGCTCTATTGGATTGAAATCTGGTGACTGTGGAGGCCATTTGAGTACAGTCAACTCAATGTTATGTTCAAGAAACCAGTCTGAGATGATTGGCGCTTTATGACATGGTGCGTTATCCTGCTGGAAGTAGCCATCAGAAGATAGAGACACTGTGGGCATAAAAGGGCCATCTCTTTATGGTCAGCAACAACACTCAGGTAGGCTGTGGCGTTGACACGATGCTCAATTGGTACTAATGGGCCCAACAAGGCATTTGCGCCCACAGAACTGCCGCTCACTGGATATTTCCTCTTTTTCGGACCATTCTCTGTAAACCGTGCATGAAAATCCCAGTAGATCAGCAGTTTCTGAAATACTCAGACCAGCCCGTCTGGCACCAACAACCATGCCACGTTCAAAGACACTTAAATCCCCTTTGTTCCCAATTCTGATGCTCACTTTGAAATGCAGCTGACCGTCTTGACCATGTCTACATGCCTAAATGCACTGAGTTGCTGCCATGTGATTGGCTGATTAGAAATTTGCGGTTACAAGCAGTTGGACAGGTGTACCTAATAAAGTGGCCAGTGAGTATATTTGAGTATATATATATATATATATATATATATATATATATATATATATATATATATATATATATATATATATATATATATATATATATATATATATATATATATATATATATATATTTATATTTATATTTACTAATTAAAAATGTTAATATATAATATTAAATTAAGTATTCATTAAATTATAATTAAATAATTCAAATAAGTTAAAAATAATAACAATAATAATAACGAACAAATCAATTAATAATAAATTCAAATAAATGTAATATATACATATATATAGGGCTGGGTGATATGTAGGCCCACACGGAATCTGCGCGTGCAGAATTCCACAGATTTTTAGCCAATCATAAATTCTGTTTTTTTGCTTGAGTAAATGTGTGTAAATCTAAATTTATTCAGTTTTAAATTAATTACAGTAATATTATTGACTAATATGAAAATGTTCATCAGATTTATGTACAATGCAGTTGGTAAAGTAATATTTTCTGTCTTTTAGTAGATATATTATATGAGAGACTTGCTTTGTTTACCAAACAAAGTGAATCTAATTGGATTTGCATTTTAAACATTAGATAAAAGTTAAAAAGGTATTATTTTTTATTTCACATATTAAGGTTTTAGTTATGATACTCCCAAAATAATTTCGCAGAAATCTGCAGATTTTTACTAAAATTATCCGCAGAAATTGCAAAAAAAACATGAGCAGATTCTGTCTGGCTCTAGCAATATGGCAAAGAAATGATCACGGTAATTTTTTTTCATATCAGTTTATATCGATAATTATCATGATAAATGTCAAATCGTTATATCTATCAATTTGAAAGAATTTTCAGCATGCAATCCCTTTGTATAGCTGATTTAACACATTTTGTGAAATGTTCGAGCTGTCTGACGATATAAATCAAAAAAATAATAAACAAAAGAACAATATTAGTTATTTTTCAGCATTACCGTACAAGTTATTGTAAACATCAGAAAAAAATATTAAACCGGTTTGGAACAAAGAAATGGTGAGTTAATGGTTTTTGGATGAACTCTCCATTTATTGGGGAGTATGGTGAATTTAGGGTGAAATATCCTTTAATATATTTTATTTAGGGATGCTCACGGTTGAAGTTTAGTGACGTTTCTTGTCAACAATGTCTGTTAACTGTGACCTTTTGCAACTAACACTGAATGGGCGTAAACTTGTACAACGTGCGGCATCCGGAAGTGCCTGCGCAGCCTTACGCATAGTGAATAAACATTATCGAGCAATTATCGTTTTATTTTTAAAAGTACATATCGTGATAATTATCGTTATCTAATTATCGCCCAGCCCTATATATATATATATATATATAGTTCCTTTTTTTGGCATTATCATTATGACACTAGATTCCTTGCACATAAAAAGTGTATGTCTAAAATATCTGAGAATGCCATAATATTTAATCTTGTATCGCTCACTGCTGACAGTTTTCTGAAGGGTTTTATTTTTTTCCAAGCTAAAGTGATGCAGAAGGCCAGCGATCCACCACACTATAGCTAAATGGCATTCCAGCTGTCTTCAGCTCACTCTCTGTAAAAGCATGCCGTAATATCAGTAATGACATTTTATCGAGATGCGCTTGTGTTTACACTGACCTCACCCAGATAACCGTAATCATATCCGTCTGTATTACTTTATCTAATATCACCCAAACACATTTGATCTAAACAAAATGTAAAGCAGGGTGCGAATTACAGACCCTGACCCTCCTAATTAAGGCTTGATCCCCCCTGAAGGATGTCAAAACAAGATGTGTGTGGGGGGTAGGGATGCAACGATTATAAATTTTGGTTGTACGATTATAGTCTGAGAAATAATCACGGTTTCACGGTTATCACGATTATTATGCATTCATTAATTTCAAAACACTGCTAGTTTAGAAAATCACATGAAAACTCATATTTTGAAGTGTTATTTATTGCTGCTCAGTAAGCAATTAATACAGCACAAAATAATATTAAAAACAAACAATAGCCCATTTCTCTCTTTGTGCTTAAAAATATGTAAACTTTTTGACATTTAAACATACATAATTTTTACACTGTAAATAAATGACAGAACAATGAATAAATAAATAAAAAATGGTATTTGTCTAATGCAGGGCTTGAAATGAACTTTTTTACTTGGTAGCACTGTTGCTTCAAACTTCCAAAATTTTAGGAGCACCATAAAAAATTTAGGAGGCCCCACCAAAAATAAATGATCACCACTGCAAATTGTATATTACAGATTTATTGCATTTGAAAACAACATCACTCAGAACTAACAAAAACCAGAAACAACTAACTAATTCTGTAATCACTTATTGATATTTGTGCAATAATTCCAAAATGAATATAACATATTAATGATGTCGACATGGGCGTTGCTAGGCCTATTTTAGGTGGGCTGTAGCCCCCCTATATTTCTACTCAGCCCCCCTAAAACTTTTGCAATTAGCTCAAACTGTACACTAAATTATCGCCTCAGTCCCCTGTAAATTTTATTAAAAAAACGGCGGCAGAATTTGGCTCCTCCCCGTCTTTTGTTTTTCATTTGATCGGCAAACCACAGCAAGGTGTGTGTTTATTGATAAATTGTTATAATATCTGCTTATCTGCAGTTCTTTGATATAGATTATCACCTGTATCTCAATGTCACGGAGGAGCAGTCGGGTTTTTACGGCGTTCACCTCATCAGCACAGCTGTTTCCTTCAGCGAAAAATGTAACTCTTAAACTCGTAACTCTCAAAATGAACTACCAATATTGAACATTTTACAGTTCATGTGGCGTTAACTATACCATACAGTCTTGCACAGAAAGGATTAAACACAGTGACAGAACCACTTGGAGCAGGGGTGTCCAAACTCGGTCCTGGAGGGCCGGTGTCCTGCATAGTTTAGCTCCAACTTCCTTCAACACACCTGCCTGGAGCTTTTTACTATACCTAGAAAGAGCCTTGATTAGCTTGTTCAGGTGTGTCTAATTGGGGTTGGAACTAAAATACCCTGGACACCGGCCCTCCAGGACCGAGTTTGAGCAGCCCTGACTTAGAGAATGTACTCGTTTTAACTGTCACTGAGTCACTGACAGAGATAAAAACATAAAGTATTGTCTAGTATTAAAAAAATACTTTTTATTTATTATTATCATTCAGATCGACAAAAATGTGAATTAGCCTGTAAGTTTAAAAATATATATGTATATGTATGTCACTTAATTAGAAAAGTGGCAGTTTATTTATGTAATACACGGAAACAAAAAATGCACTTAAATATAGAAAGTGGTTTTTACTACAGTAAACAAGGGCGTTGGCCTTTTTGGCTTATTCAGAACTTAAATGGTTATGATTATATATATAAAAATGTTTTACCCTATAAGGAGCTGAGCCCCCCTAAAATGAAAATCCTAAAATCGCCCCTGGATGTCGATGACAACAATAATATACTAACACTGAATAACATTATCATGCTGCCCTAAATGTGCTTGAATGGGAGTTATCTGCTATAAAAAGTTCTACTGTTACATTATGAAAAAAAATCTAGGGTTTGCATCAAACAAAAATGAAGCATTGCAGTAAGAAATATAGATTTTGCACTATTGTTTTTATACACATGTCAATTTAATAACCAGAATGATCGGACAAAAGAAAGAAAGAAAAGTCTTACTTCTACTACTCTTTTAAAAGTTTTGGTTTGGGTTTGTGTCATTTTAAATGATCAGTCTTGTTATGCGCTGATTTACATTTTTCTGTGTTTGTGGAAAAAAAAGCAGGCGAGCCGACCCAATATATGAGCGGCGCAGAGCATATGGTTCTCGCGATGACAACCTGCATCCGTTCTTTGTCATGACTCATGAGCCGAAGTTTCAGTATGAACTTAGTAAAGTCGAGCTTTTTTGGCAAAGAGATCTATATACTGTTAGATTTTATATTTAGCGGACATTTGTGCTGAACACGCAGTGAATACAACGCATCGAGATGCGGGCCATTAAACAGCTGATCCACCGAGTCTTTCAGCACCCTCTCCGAAATCACTCGATTGATCTCTGCTCAATGTTCATGTTGGTGAATGTTCACCGCATGATCGCTCTCATTGGCGCCAATATTTGCCACTTGAAGTGGCCTTGCAAACCTGTGTACTTTTCATTGCTTCTTCCTTACTTCAGCCGTTTACAGTTCCCGCGGTCACAAAAGCCCCCATCTCAACTAGTGCGCGTGAAAAGCGTGAGCGCGTTGCGTCGCGTGCGCGTCCCTCCATTGGAAATAATGAACTTACACGAGCTTGCCTTAGTTAATAGCCTCAGTCATAGTTAATGCAGTGTGCGTGGTTATTAGTCTCAGTGTACAAACTAGCGCACAGTTGGCATAACTTTGTTTAGTGACTGATGTTTTGTTCTGTGCAGAAACGCGGTGTTGAGAAGCCTTTACGATTAATTAACCGTGACGAATTAAAGCGCGGTAACCGTGACGAATTAAAGCGCGGTTAATAGTGAAACCGGTTAATCGTTGCATCCCTAGTGGGGGGGTCAGCCCTTTGAAACTGAGAAAAAAAAAAAGTTCACTCTGATCTGTATTTTAAATAATAATGTTAATAACTAAAGTAATAGGCATCCACCTGACCAGCCTTAAACGGTTCATACCATTGTGAATGCATAATCAAGCCAATCAGTCCATGTGAGAAAAAAGTCATTCAACAGTCTGAAACCGGCAGATTTAGCGCCGATAGACACCGTAAGAGTTCACAAGACCATTTTTTCTCATTAAATAGGTGTTTGTTTCTACATATTGCCTGAAAGTAATGTCAAATTAGATGCATTGTTTGCATAGTTTGTCCTAAAGTAAGTTGAAATAGCTAATCAGGGGTGCGTTTCCCAAACAACGACACAACTCGCGGCTGAACTATCATAGTGCGATGCATCGTTTGGCAAAAAAACGATGTAGTGACGAGTGTTTCCTAAAACCCCTAGTTTCTCTGTCGCAGATCCATCGTTTGAACCACGTTAGTTATAACCTAAAACGCCCATAATGACGCTCTAAACGGGGTGGAGTAACTTCTTTAGAGAACAACCCCATCATTTCTTTGTGCAAATTATATTGTTTTACACAAACACGCATTTAAAATAAAATCCAATATTAGTTTTGGTAAAAACATGCACTCATTTTCCATATTAATTAAAAAATATATGTAAATGGCACATATAGGGCCAATGTTTGCTTTACTAATATTATTGAGAAGTTGAACATTACATATTCTAAAACATAAAATCACTTACAAAAGCTAACACTATTCTAATATCATATATAAATCATATAAATAAATAAATAATGAGGCGATTTATTATAAATATATTTACTTTAATAATAATATTAATAATATTAATGATGATGATGATGATTATTATTATTATTATTATTATTTAGGATATGGTTTATTTATTTTAAAAAAAATTACACTTTGACACATGCAAACCACAGCAGAAAGTTCTAACCAACAGACCCATGTCATATATAGCAGAGAAACTTAATGAATAACCCACTATAAAATAAAAGAATTAACATATGCTGTGTTTTTTATTTTCACAAGCTTTGGAGACGTAACATAATTTCCGCTTTTAAATATACCTATAGCTTTCGCCATGAGGCTGTGTTCAAAATGATATCAATGTTTTCAAAGTGCACTGCGAAGGGAGCACAATTGTAAACATGAAGATCGCTAAAACTGAAATGTAAAAATACTTTGAAAGCAAATTACAGCTAAGAGAGATGACCTTAATGCTTTTTTATTTTTAATAATTCCAACTTTGAATGTTAGAATGTTCTAAATGAATAGGGCATAGGGGGGATAAGTGGGAATAGAACACAGCCAGGAACTATGCTTTAACTACAGCTCCAGAGGTGTCGTTTCAAGTGCTCAAGTTTGCGACGCAGTTTGCGAATTTTCGTTGGAGCGATGGATTTGGGAAACAGCAAATCAACGAACTATGTTTGTAACGACGGAACTTTCAACCTTAGTTGGCTAACGATGGTTTTGGGAAACGCACCCCAGGTCACAATACACTAAATAGTCCATCCCCAAAAAAACCCTGAAAACTTAAATACATTTTATGAATAAATTAGATGTAATTTAAATAAACGCATACCTTTGACGTCTAAATGGACGACTATATCAAAGCTCAAGATTCATTCATAAACAAAACATGGTTTGGAGATGTACAGCGGCTGAGCTGTTTGGAAGCATTTTCGAGAAAACAGAGCAACATTTGGACAACAGTGACTGTAAAAATGCATCACATCATTTGTGTTCTGACTTTACGGAAAATAATAACGGTTCATTTTACAAACAGGGAACCTAGAATCTGTGGTAACTTAGATATTAACGGCAAAACTTGGGTCACTTAAGTAAAGTTAGCAATGTTAACTGTGCTTTACAGCAGTGTTTCTCAACTGGTGGGTCGCGACCCAAAAGTGGGTCGCGGGAACATTTTCAGTGGGTCGCGGAGTGTGTGGTCAAAAAAACAACAAAAGTTTCATTTTTTAACTTATTTTGCTTATACCGGACTTTTATTTTGAAATGCGCGCGCGACAACCGTACCGACTACTTCCCGATAAACATTATGATGATCCGTGGATGAGCAATCCCTTTGGAATCGACGTGGAAAGCGTCACGTTGCCGAGCAACAAAGAGAATCAGCTTGTGGAGCCGTCATGTGATAAGACGCTGAAAAAGAAATTCAGTGAAGTAAGCCTCTCCCAGTTTTGGTGCCGCAAAGTGCTTTCTGAGTATTCGTCCCTTGCCATTCGTGCGATCAAATCCATCCTACCATTCAGCACTACGTATTTGTGTGAAAGTGGCTTCTCTTCCTTGGTGCAGCTTAAGTCAAAGCAAAGGAACAGGTTGGACATGGAGCACGATCTTCGGGTCTACCATCACCCCAGACTTTGAAACTCTTATCAGGAGTAAAGCACATACTCAGTTATCTCATTAGCTTCCCAAATTACTGTTAAGTGAAACAGATGTTTGTAATTGCTGTCATATTAGATGTAAAAATGGTTATGATTATTTTAATTATTTTACTGTAATTTGCTGATTTGTTCTGTTCAACAGGATCAGTGTTAATATTTTATTAACAGTTCAGTTTAGTTCATGGTAACTGAACCTTTTCTTACCCTTACTTTGTAATATTTCTATAATTTGATACATTTTGTTAAATGACAGCAATAAAATATTGTTTATTTGTAAGTATTGGTGACTTGTGATTTATCTGTCACTATTTGTGTATGTTAACAAATAAATACAAATTAATTATAATTCCTAAAATTATATTATAGTTCCTAAAAGTTTGGGTCGCGGCTTGATGACCATGTAAAAATGTGGGTCCCATGGCCAAACCAGTTGAGAACCACTGCTTTACAGTGAATATAGGACAGCTTAAGTTACAATCGCGTCAAGCTGCCTAACCTGTTCTGAAATGCAGGTACAGCATACACACTGTAAAAAATGGCCGTGATTTCAACGGTAAAAAACTGTAAAAATGCTACAGTAAAAATCCGTAACCTGGTTAACAGTATGTTTCGTTAATATATACAACGAATAATCGTAAATTGACTGTCCCAGAAGTCCCTGCATGGCACATCCCTTTTTATGCTTTTTGTTGACATTACTATGGATCTTTTTAGTTGTTTCCCCATCAGTAATGCATATTAGTGAGTTATGTTACATCTAATGTTGATAGACAATGTTTATTTCATGACTTTAATTTTACGCCTGTTACCATACTGGTGTTAAGTAGCTGTGTGAATGACACTGAGCACCTTCTTTACACTGATACAGTTTTCTGATTGTGGGAAAAGTTGTTTGTGATGAGCATTTGTTCGTTATGTATGAACTTTCTCATCGCCACCTGCATATGGCTGTGTTATCATGTCTATCTGTGTAACAAAAGATGTGTAGATGTTGCTAATTGAAAATACAGACATATTACCTCTATAAATTAAAAAAATACGGTAGTTTACTGTAAAAATGAGAATTTACTTTTACGGTTTGTACCGTATTTTTTATGGTTAAATACTGGCAACCACAGATTTATTTTTCACAGATTTATTTTTTACAGTGCATATATAATCTTCAACATGTAAACATCAAACCTATTTTCTTCTTTTGAAAGAATGCAGAAAGTTGTGTCTGAACTGCTCTCTGAGAGATTGAGAAAATCGCGTGAAATGACGCAATGAACTGTATTGCGCGTGTGCATGGTGCCTTTTTACAATACTGAGTTCTGATTGGTCAAACGTTGTCGTTTATTAGTCATAAATTACCATAAATAGAGAATTTAAATATTTAAGTGAAGTTTATTCATAAACAAATTTCGAGAGGATCACGTGCTTATGATTTATCACAGCTGGTCTCGCGTTAGCTAATCATGATCTCCCAATCATATGATTCCCCATTTACTATAAATAACCACAGTTTCAGTACTCAGTTATCTTCGTATGGAAGAAACTAGGGATGCAACGATTAACCGGTTTCACTATTAACCGCGCTTTAATTTGTCACGGTTAATTAATCGTAAAGGCTTCTCAACACCGCGTTTCTGCACAGAACAAAACTGCAGCAACCAAACAAAGATATGTCAACTGTGCGCTAGTTTGTACACCGAGACTAATAACCACGCACATTGGATTAACTATGAATAAGGCTATTAACTAAGGCAAGCTCGTGTAAATTGGTTATTTCCGATGGAGGGACGCGACGCAATGCACTCACGCTTTTCAGCCGCGCCTAGTTGAGATGACAGGCAGATGTGTGACTGCGAGAACTGCAAACGGCTGAAGTTTGGGGAAGAAGCAATGAAAAGTACACAGGTTTGCAAACCCATTTAAAGGTACAAATAATGGCGCTGATGAGCGCATGTTAATACGAGACAATGTTAATCCGCCAGCCGAGATCAATCGAGTGATTTCGGAGAGTGCTGGAAAACTCGGAGTGGATCAGCTGTTTAATGGCCCGAATCTCAATGCATTGCATTCACTGCGTGTTCAGCGCAAATGAACGCTAAATGTAAAATCTAGCACAGTATAGTCTATACAATATTGGTATAGTATATTCCTATAAAAACAATAGTGCAAAATGTATATTTCTTAATGCAATGCTTCATTTTTGCTTGACGCAAACCATACATTTATGTCAATGTAACAGTTGGACTTTTTATAGCAGATAACTCGCATTTAAGCACATTCAAGGCAGCATGATAATGAGAAATGTACCACATTGTTAGTATTATTGTCATCAGAGTCATCATTAATATTTTATAAATATTAGACATTAATTTTGGAATTATTGCACAAATATCAATAAGTCATAATAGAATTACTTAGTTTCTGTTTTTTTGTTAGTCCTGATTGATGTTCTTTTCAAATACATAAATCTGTTAATATTTAATATTCAGTGGTGCTCATTCATTTTTGCTGGGTGCTCCTAAATTTTTTCTGGTGCTCTTAAATATTTGAAGTTGGGAGCACCTGTGCTACCAAGTAAAAAAGTTAATTTCGAGCCTTGCATTAGACAAATACTATTTTTTTTATTCTCATTTTTATTTATTTACTCATTGTTCTGTCATTTATTTAAAGCGTAAAATTTGTTTAAAGTTTTATTTGTTTTATTTTTAAGCACAAAAAAATGACTAAAAAAAATTGGACTATTGTTTGTTTTTAATATCAGTATGTGCTGTATTATTTGGTTACTGAGCAGCAATAAACAACACTTAAAAATATAAGGAGTTTTCATGTGATTTTCTAAACTAGTCGTGTTTTGAAACGAATAAATGCATAATAACCGTGATAACCGTGAAACCGTGATTATTTCTCAGACTATAATCGTACAACCGAAATCTATAATCGTTGCATCCCTAGAAGAAACCCCCCCCACCCCCCTCCTCCCCCTTCTCCTCCTTTTCATAGATCGGGCGGCACGGCAGCCCAGTGGTTAGCACTGTTGCCCCACAGCAAGAACACTGCCAGCCCTGGTCGTCGCCAGGATGGTGGGCGTTTCTGTGTGGAGTTTGTATATTCTCCCCGTGTCCGCGTGGGTTTCCCCCGGGTCCTCCGGTTTCCTCCCACCCACAAAGATAAACTCAATTCACAACAGACTAAGCAATGGATACAACTGTCTAACTCCTTTCTTCCTCAAGTGTTTCCTTAGCTACCACAGCTGGGGAGTTTGAGATCTACCTAAGCTTAAGCTCACCTCTCGCTCTACGAACGGAAGGGAGCCCTATGCTCGAGGATCCCTTAAAGGTGCAGTATGTAAGTTTGACACCCAGTGGTTGAACTAGGTATTGCACTCCTGGATCATAATAAAAGTACGCTAGGATGCCAGATTGTGTACAGGAGCGAGTGATTTAAACTGTGTTCTAAATAAAAGCAACGACACGCGATAGAGGGAATATTTTCCATATTAAAAGGAGTTTTTGTCCTAACCAACACCTCGAATTGATATATTAGAAATGGCTTCTATTTCTCACAGCTGAACAACAGAAACCTATGACAGCTAGATCACCTCAGGTAAGCCTTGTGTGCTTTATTCTGTGCTAAATGCTAACAATGCGAGTTTGAATGCATTTTACATGGCATTTGTTGCCATATACTGAAAGCAGAAAGTTCGCCTCAGATCTTGAAAATACAATAAACCGTCTGAAATTGAACTTTAGAACTAAACACATATGAGTGATTCAGCATCTACATTGATGTTAAAGTGGGTTAACATGTATTAAATAGGTTCTAAACCTTACCGTTTGGTGAGCGAGTGCATATTCTGTGCTTCTGAAAGGCTGTATTTACATTTCTGCCGTGTCTCGTCTGGTGCAAACAGCCAAATAGCTGATCACTGCCTCTCTCGTCACAGCGTGTTGTTAGGACACGCGGTTACAATGTAACCTGCTCACTTAATGTTTACGTTCGTAATATTTATGCAATTTGCTAATTAATAACCTCATGTGGAACTGCATCTGTCTCCCATACTGTTCTTTTTGGTCACGGACGCATGCTTTCAGAGTCTTTCTGAATGAATGAATGAAATACGCTGTTTTCCAACAAGGCAACCCAGGGTGCTGACATATAATTGGCTAAACTGGCATGTGCATATGAAATTTATATAAATAAAGACAGCGTTCCGGCACGGAAAACCCATTTTCAAAGCAGAATATCTGACTTCAGCATTGTTTTTCAGTTAAACAAGTATGTTCACTTGGGATGTTTCTTAAATATCTGCACACATATTATGGTATTTTTATGCTTTAGAAGAGTCAAAAACTTACATACAGCACCTTTAAGCTCAGGGCTCTCTCCCGGGAAAGCATGCCAAACAAGCTCATATTAAATCATCAGCTAAGTGTGAACTCTTGAATTTGCATGATTAGTTTAACATTACACTGTTGTTAATCTAAAACGGATGGTGGTTTTACAAAGGGGATGCTTTTTGTCACTTGTTTTCCCATAAGGGGGACTCCATTACATTGCATCCCCCCTCAATTTGAGCACTGGTGATAATGGGAGTGAATGGTGACAGGTTTTTTGGATTAAAATAAACGCATACAAATGAATCCAGGAGGCTCCTGATGACACAATGAGGTCTTGTGAAGGGAAGCGATCGCTTGGTGTAAGAAATGTTTTAATCCTGGTTAAACAGTTCTTGGTACATGTAGTCATCAACGCAACCGGTGTTCTGTCGATTTGTCCGCATCCCATTCCAAAAGTAGGTTGCACATTTTGATGACGCAATATGCTACCCATCAGATTTTGCTACCAGTGTAAATGTTAACGTGGAGTAGTGTGATATGAAGCTGTAATATCGCCCTAACCTACCTAATCCCTAACCCCAACCTCAGAACCATTCAAATGCAGTGTTGGTAGCATTATCTGCACCAAAAACTATTTGACCAAGCTGTAAATTAAAGCTAATAATATTGTAAATAATGTTTAATTTCTTACACAGACTGATCGTTTTGCTTCACAAAAGCTCAGTGTGTCATCAGGAGCCGCGGCTAATGTACATTTATTTTTAATCGAAAAAACATGTCACCATTCACTACCATAATAAGAATCATCAAACACCACATATTCAGCCCAAACTCTTCTTTAATGTCCTACCGAAGAAAGAAAGTCTCCTACATCTTATATGACCTGTGGGATGGGTGAGTGAATCAACAGGAAATGTTCATTATTGTGAACTAACCCCTAAATGTCCCGACAGAATGGTGAAGCTGCTTTCCGCCTCATCACGTTTCTTAAATCTGCAAAACTGTCTGAGTGAAATCAGATCTGCAGTTATTCTCCACACACTTAAAGCGAGCGGCGACCCCATTAAACACAGTGAAGGAAGATCAATGCAAAGTGTTTTTGACCAGAGAAAGCAGAGTCCAGAGCTACAGTAACTGACGCTCCATTCTGAGCAATGCACACAAAACTACGTCCAGGTGAGTTACATAACAGCTGAAATTATTTTGTTAAAAATATAATAAAAACAATATTATTAATAATAAAAATAAAACATATTTAAAACAAATTTGAGGAAAAAACTAATAGAAATTAGCCTTGATATCAAATATGGTAATTAAATATATATATATATTTAAATAAATTAATTTTAAAAAGAACATAAAAGAAAATCCAGAACAGTGACATTAGTTTTAATCTTATTTCTAAACTTAGTAATTATATAGTGGTCATAAAATAAAATACGAAATTCAGAAAATAAGCATTTAGTTTTTCTTGTAATTATATTATAATAGTGATCATAAAAAATCATACATGCAAAAAATAAAATATTAAAACAAAATAATTAAATAAATAAATAAACTGATCAGTGACATTAGTTTTAATTTTATTTCTAAACCTAGTAATTATATAGTGGTCATAAAATAAAATTCAGAAAAGTAATAAGCCTTTTTTTATGTTATAATCATATATAGTGGTCATAAAATCATACATGCATAAAAAAAATACAAAACAATTTAAATAATATTAATTAAATAAAATCCAGATTAGTAACATTTGTTTTGATCTTATTTCTAAACTTATTAAATAAATAATTAAATAAATAAATAAACTGATTAGTAACATTTGTTTTCATTTTATTTCTAAACCTAGTAATTATATAGTGGTCATAAAATAAAATAAAATTCAGAAAAGTAATAAGCCTTTTTTTATGTTATAATCATATATAGTGGTCATAAAATCATACATGCATAAAAAAAATACAAAACAATTTAAATAATATTAATTAAATAAAATCCAGATTAGTAACATTTGTTTTGATCTTATTTCTAAACTTATTAAATAAATAATTAAATAAATAAATAAACTGATTAGTAACATTTGTTTTCATTTTATTTCTAAACCTAGTAATTATATAGTGGTCATAAAATAAAATAAAATTCAGAAAAGTAATAAGCCTTTTTTTATGTTATAATCATATATAGAGGTCATAAAGTCTTACATGCATAAAAAAAAATATAAAACAATTTAAATAATATTAATTAAATAAAATCCAGATTAGTAACATTAGTTTTAATTCTTATTTCTTATTTCTATTATAAATAATTAAATAAATAAATAAACTGATTAGTAACATTTGTTTTCATTTTATTTCTAAACCTAGTAATTATATAGTGGTCATAAAATAAAATATTAATTCAGAAAATAAGCTTTTTGATAATCGTGTAATCATATATAGTGGTCATAAAATAAAAATCATACACGCATAAAATTAAATATAAAAACTAAATAAAATCCAGATTAGTGACATTAGTTTTAATCTTAAATGCAGAAAAGTAATAAGCCTTTTTTTTTTTAAATCTTGTATTTATATATAGTGGTCATAAAATCATACACGCATGAAATAAAATATAAAAAATAAACAATTAAAACTAAATAATTAAATAAAATCCAGATTACTGATATTAGTTTTAATCTTATTTCCAAATTTAGAAATTATATAGTCATAAAATAAAATAAAATTCAGAAAAAGCCTTTTTTTATGTTGTAATTATATAGTGGTCATAAAATAAAAATCATACATGCATAAAATAAAGTATTAAAATTAAATAATTACATAAAATCCAGATTTGTAACATTAGTTTTAATCTTATTTCGAAGCCTGGTAATTATAAAATTCAGAAAAGTGATGAGCTTTTTTTAAAATATTATAAAATCACACATAGTGGTCATAAAATCATCCATGCATAAAAAAAATATTTTAAAAATAAATAATTAAATAAAATCTAGAACAGTGACATTAGTTTTCATCTTATTTCTAAACTTAGTAATTATATAGTGGTCACCTAGCAATTATAAATAAATAAAAGCTAATAAAATAAGAAAAGAAATCCAGAACAGCATAGGTCCTAGTAATTATAAAAATATATGAATCAATAAACAATACTAATATTAAAAACTAAATAAATCCAATTAAAATCAAGAAGGTTACAGTACCAAAATTTTAAATCAACCAAGTAAATATAATGGTAAATAAATAAAAACAACAAAGTAAATATAATGGTGAATAAATATAATATCAACTAAGTAAATATAATTGTAAATAAATATCAACTAAGTAAATATGATAATTAAATAAAATGTGATTAAAATTATATTAAAGAAAAATTTTTATTCAGCATAATAGTTTTAATCAAGCTTTTATATTTGCTAATTATATAGTGCTATGAACAGACAGACAGACAGACAGACAGACGATGATAGATAGATAGATAGATAGATAGATAGATAGATAGATAGATAGATAGATAGATAGATAGATAGATAGATAGATAGATAGATGATAGATAGATGATAGATAGAACGATAGAACGATAGATAGATAGATAGATAGAACGATAGATAGAACGATAGATAGATAGATAGATAGATAGATAGATAGATAGATAGATAGATAGATAGATAGATAGATAGATAGATAGATAGATAGCGAATATAATAATAAGAATCATCTATGAAATTATATATAATCAGAGGGATATCCCTAACCAAGAACGGCTATAAAAACACACAGGAATTCCACTTTCCTCATTGAGAACTCCTCCATCTCATTACTAATGAGAGCAAATAATGACAGAAACCCCATCATTTCTTCACGACAATGACATTAAACAAACACAGGCTATATTTAAAAGCACTGAAAACTTCTCCTGCGCCACAAACATCCAAATCATCGCCAATATCCATGAAACCGTTCTGATGGATTAATAAAAACGACACAATATTCCAGTCTGAAATGCGCCAAAGACTTGACGGTGAAGTTGAGCAGATGAGAAACACACACGCACTCACACACGCACACACACTGACCCTTCTGCTGCTTGAAGGACTGTATGGACCCGGAGTGATGCACCATGATGATTCCCGACAGAGATCCAGGCGTCCAGCAGAAGATGAAGGCAGGAGACATGAGGAAGCGCGGAGCGATGGCGCCGCTGTTTCTCCTCCGCAGCCCCGCTCCGGTCTACCCGCGCGCGCCAACGGCCGGGGCTGTAGTCATGGTGACGGGCGCGAAAAAGGACAAACCGACACCGTTGAGGAGCTCGACGCGTCTGAGGCGCGTTCACTCGCGGGGCGCGCGTCCTTGCGCTCGTTTTAACGGCTGGACACGCGCACTACACATGCGTCAGAGAAGCTGTTTAGTCTCAGCGATTAACGTCTCCATGAAATCTAAATTTGCAATGTTTATTTTGCTAGCACACCTTGTTATAGATCTTATAATCAGTGCAAGCTAAGCTTCTCGAAAAAATAAAAGTTTCTTTTGGTAATCTTCAGTCAAAGTCTGAGCATCTGCATTTAGAGTGGTGACGCTCACTTGAGAATTCAGCCACAATATTCTTAGCCACGCCCCTAAAGCCCCGCCCCCTATTCAATATTCCATTGAAGTATGTCAACAATTGCTGTTTCCAAAATCGCTTACTTGAGTATGTACTACATTCGAATTTACTTCATGACCAAATCACAACAGGACTATATTCTATATCAGGGGTGCTCAACCCTGTTCCTGGAGATCTACCTTCCTGCAAAGTTCAGTTCCAACCCTGATCAAACACACCTGAACCAGTTAATTAGGACCTGAACAGAACTTGAGGGGGGGGGGGGGGGGGCGCAAACACCAGAAAAAAACTAACTGTTGGTAAAGTAAGAATGTAAAAGCCATTTTTCAGGTGATGTATCAAAAAACTAACATATGACTAAAGCATCCAATAAATGCATCACAAATCAGTTCATTTTAGTTCAATTTGGGTTTATTATCAGTAATGAAGTAATCAAGATAATCAGTAAACACGCACACACACACACACACACACAAACAAATGTTGCCTAATCACTGGCCAGTAGCACTACTTGAAAATTAATTTTGCTCTCCTTTTTTTCTGGCTTGCAAATTTCTCAATGAGCTTTTGGTTAAAGTCAGTCATCTCAGTCACCAGTCTCTTCTCTATTGACAGCATGGCCAATGCATTCAGCCTCTCTTGCGTCGTGCTGTTTGAAACAGCAAACACGGAAATAGTAAAAGGCATGACTTACATCACAACCTGCCAGCCAACTCCGTTTGTCATGACAAGTGCTGGAAAAGCCCCGAATATACGCGCACTCGCCATCACTTGACTACTGGTGAATTTGCAAGGAAGGTCGATCTGGTCCAAGCTTCTTGATTCTTTTTTTTTTCTTCATCCAAACGCCTTGTGGATATCTTTGCAAAGATACAACAGAATTTTCCTTCATCTCGAGAAATTGCATTCTAAGCTCTTTGGTGAGAATGGTCCAATCACATAAGGCCAATCATATAAAAACAAATATGATTCGTTCTAACAACAAAAATGGGAGGGTTCGGGATGCAGAGCGCTGCGCCCCAAGACAATTTAAAACAGGCCAATTAGAGCTTATCGTCATATCACGTGCATTGCAAAAGTTCGTGTACCTACATAGACACCCATTAGTCCGGCGCCCCGCACACATATGAACAAATATTGTTCATACATTTTTTTTCAATAAATGTTAGTATGACTACAATAACTGTTAGAATGTTATAATTAAATCAATTTACTTTGTTAATATTTGTGATAATAAACATTAACATATTAAAGGGGTCTAACTTAAAGGGGGCGGCGCCCCAGCGCCCTCTATTGACCAGCCGCCACTGCTCCAGGAACAGGGTTGAGCACCCCTGTTCTATATTGACATTCTTGACGCATACAGTACTCCTCGCATACTGTTTTTTTAAATTCCGACACATTACTAAGGTAGAATACCATTTTTAACGTACTATGCGGTTTCAGATGCAGCCCATACTGAAATAAAAGTCAACTCTGTGTTACCAGATCTTAAGGCTCAATGTTAACAAACGTGTGTGGTCAATTCCGAAACTTTTGACGGTTATTTTCCAACTGCACCATGCTGTCCATTTCAATAAAATTGGTTTGGTTTCATCAGAGTATGGTGTGAAAAGTGACTTACATCACAGCTGTGAAGTATTTATAGTCAGTTATACA
The DNA here is from genome assembly GCA_903798195.1 of Danio kyathit. Taxonomy (NCBI): domain Eukaryota; kingdom Metazoa; phylum Chordata; class Actinopteri; order Cypriniformes; family Danionidae; genus Danio; species Danio kyathit. Next base: position 43,265,195 of record LR812543.1, read on the forward strand.
CAGCGGCGGACTGGGACCAAAATTCAGCCCTGGCAGTTGATCACGAGTGTTGACGCGGTTGACAGTTTTCACGAAAAGTGTGTGTGTTTGGGGGGTGGGGGGGTAGAGGTTGACAGTCCCGCTTTTCACAAAAAGTGTGTGTGTGTGTGTGGGGGGGGTCCTGGTTTTCCAAAATAAAAAAAATAAAAAGTGTGTGTTGGTGATGTAGTGGTTTGGTCAGCCCGGCCCAAAAAGTACATTGGCCCAGCGGGAAACTGCCTGGTCTGCCAGATGGCCAGTCCGCCCCTGGTTAAACGACACGATATTCATAAACACAATAAATAAATAAAACAGATGGGCGTGGTTAGCCATGGGTCGATATACGATTCTGATGGTATGATAACCTTGAATACAAATATCACGGTATGACAGTATTGTGATCACTGCTCTAAAATATATTCTTTTTAAATGTCTAGGTAAAAAACAACAACCTTTCCCCCTTTTGAACACAAAATTTGGAGCAGTAAACATGTCAGGCTAGATAATTTAATGGATCATTGATTTCTGCTGTCTTCATAACTTTCAAAAACACTGATTTCTTTACAATTTAAAACGGCATCTTTGGATATTTTTTCTGCTGGAGATACTGTTTTCCTAAAAAACAAACAAAAGAAAAAAATTATATCTCTTATATCTCTTTTACATACCGTAGGAACGGTATAACCGAAAATGTTGGCGATTTTAAAACCTTGACCTTTCCAAACCGCGGTATACCTTGAAAACGGTTATCGTCCCATGCCTAGGCGGGATACAAAACTATACCTTTTAGTGTAAAAGTAGCCATCACTGAGATGCAAAATATAGACAACCCAACAGTTAGGTTAAAGAGTAACTTCAAAACATGTGAATGTGAGCACTATAATAACACAGCAGAACAGAAAAAAACTATTAAATAAAAGTCCTTATTTTGTTTTATGTGTGCACTAAAGTATTCTCGTAGCGGTCCAATATTCAATTTATTTTTCTCAAGAGACTGGGCTGGCTTTCAGAATATATAGTTGAAGAAATATATCCGCCTGTGTATTTCCCCAATTCATGTTTAACTAAAAGAAGATACATTTCTAAACATATTAGTAAACTTCTAATAACTTTTATCTTTGCCATGATGACAGCACATAATATTTGACTTGATACTTTTCAAGATACTCAGCTTAAAGTGGCATTTAAAGGCTTAACTGCGTTAATTAGGGTAAAGTTAGGGTAAATTATGCAAGTCATTGTATAACAGTGGTTTGTTCTGGAGATAATCAAAAATAGATATTGCTTAAGAGGGCTAATAATCATTCATTTATTTTATTTTCGTCTTAGTTCCTTTATTAATCCGGGGTCGCCACAGCAGAATAAACCGCCAACTTATCCAGCACATGCTTTACGCAGCGGATGCCCTTCCAGCTGCAACCCATCACTGGGAAACATCCATACACTCCCATTAAGACACATACACTACGGACAATTTTGCCTGCCCAATTCACCTAAACTGCATGTGTTTGGACTGTGGGGGAAACCGAAGCATCCTGGGGAAACCCACGGCAACACGGGGAGAACATGCAAACTCCACACAGAAATGCCAACTGACCCAGCAGAGGCTTGAACCAGCGGTCTTCTTGCTGTGAGGCGCTGTGTTGACCCCTGATTAATTAAGGGACTAAGCTGAAAAAAAATGAATGAATGAAGACCTTCCCCAGAATTAAAATAAAGGAAACACTGTGAAAATACCCTGCTCTGTGGCAAATATTTAAAGAAGAAATAATAATAATAATTGTGACTTCAACTGTACTTCAACCCAATTTTCTCATTCCCTGCGTGCTGTAAATGCTATATCAGACCTGCAGTGGTTAAAGATAGATGATTGTCAGCCTGTGCTCAGCAGTGTTTCAGTGTAATGCTCAGTCCAAAAGACAGCTGCTCTCATTAAAAGTCATTCATTCAAGCCGCTGTTCCCTCAAAGCCCATGAGCGCCGTGAACACAATGAAGCTGTCTGAAACTGACATGTTATTTCAGACCTGGGTTTGGGTTTAGAAGCGAGCGAGTGTTGAATCCGCAGACAGTGAAAGGCAAACCTTAGAGACGCAGATTTTCTCAATGCAAACGTCACACATCTAATGCAGGATCGCACCCTGAAAAACAACCAGACAGCGCTGGGTTAAAAAAAGTGTAAGAAATCAATATCCATTCAGGTTAGTGCTGACACCTCAACCATGAGTGACAAATGACAGAGACATCTGCTGAGACACGCAAAAACACAGGCAATCATACAAGACTTCACAGAAATTCAGCTGCGGTTGAATGAAGATGGAGGATTTCGGCCACACAGCGCACTGATGATTATTTACACTCATGTCAAAAAATTAGACTCTACAAAAAAGATGGTTCTTTAAAGTTTTTTTTGGCACATAGTAATATTTCATCATCCTGAAGAACTAGGGTGGGGCGATATGGCAAAAATGCAATCTGAATTATTATTTTCCATATTGAACGATAACGATTACGATATCAGCTGTTAAAGGTGGTGTATGCATAAAGCATAAAAATACAATAATATGTTTGCAGATATTTCAGACACATCCTAAATGAACATTCTTGTTTATCTGATAAACAATGCTGAAGTCAGATATTCTGCTCTGAAAATGTGCGTTACGTGCCGAAACGTCTGTCTTTGTTTTGGTCATTTAACCCCTGCTCTTCCGGCCACGCCCACTCCTCCCTCTTCTCGCAGCGCTGCCACGCCCATCAGAGAGATAAGTACTTATGCACTTACACACTCAAGAGTATAGTATATGTATGTAGTGTCGAGCCAAATGGAGCACTAATGTTTTATTTACTAAGCGGAAGTTCAAACCGTTTTTCCCTGATGACGTTTGACAAATTAGCGAAATAAATTACCAAAGTACCAAATAATACCTGCCATGAGTATAGCCGCATTCACCATCGGGAGGTGCTAAAATCACTCTTGTAGTGATTTATATAAATTATAAAAAATAAATAAAGTAATCCAACGTGTGCGGCCGATAGCTCCGCCACTTCCGCTATGCAAGCAAAACTGCAGCTGTTGAGTGCATGAAGTGTCCATCATTCCACACTTCATTTTACCGATTGAATGAGTGCATCATCCGGGTAATTAAAGTGCACTTATTATTTCAGAGTTTTCAGTGTGAACGCACTACTTACACTATTATACTACACAATGGCGTAGAATAGTGCATAAGTATGCGATTTGGGACGCACCTGTAGACTTGAACTGAAATAGGGGGGTTTCATGGCCCTTTAAACAAACTAATTAAATTTAGTAATGTTAAACTTAATTTGTTTTTTAAATTTAGCTTATATAAATAGTTTGCAACAATTTTTTTATGTATAATTATCTCAGGAAAATAGATATTTTCTGTTTATTTTAGTATGATCATATCATTATTTTTTTGTTTTAAATTGTTGATAAATAGCATTCTGCAAGTTAGATATATCGTAAAAAATATTGTTATCGCAACACTCAAAAACAATATTGCATATTTTCCTAGTATCATGCAGCCCTGGTTAGGGGTGGGGTTTGGGGACAGCTTCAATTTAAAAAAAAAATATTTTTTCCAACAAATAAATCGATATATGGTTGAAGTCAGAATTATTCGCCCTCCTGTATATCCTTTTCCTCAATTTCGGTTTAACGAAGAGAAGATGTTTTTAACACATTTTTAATCATAATAGTTTTAATAACTCATTTCTAATCACTGATTTCTTTTCTCTTTGCAATTATGACAGCACATAATATTAGACTAGATATTCTTCAAGACACTAGTATTCAGCTTAAAATGACATTTAAAGGCTTAACTAGGTTAATTAGGGCAAAGTTAGGGTAATTAGGCAAGTCATTGTATAACAGTGGTTTGTTCTGGAGATGATCCAAAACAAATATTGCTTATGGGGGTTAATAATATTGACTTTAAAGGGCATCCTTTTTACCCCATTTTTAAGATTTAATATAAGTGTTTTGTGTCTCCAGAATGTGTCTGTAAGTTTTAGCTCAAAACACCCATCAGATTATTTACTAGAGCTTTCAGAATGTTGGAATTTTCTGCTCTGAACACACTGTAGCTGTTTTTGTGGTCTGTGCCTTTAATGTTGGTTCCCCCCGCCCACTGTTCCCACGTGCCTGTCAGATTGTGCCTCAATCTTCGCCTCGGCGGCATCAGATAAACAGACAGACATGAAGGAAGCAGATTTCACTCAACGTTTGTGAGAAATACCACAGTAAGAACTTTCCCAATGATTATTTGATGTATTTGTTGTGGAGTTGATTCAAGCCTTTCTGCGATGAGTCACACACAATGTCGTTACAAAGTTCACACACACACACACAAACACACACACACACAGGGCTGGAGCAAGCCAAACTGCCGCTCTAGGCAAAGGACTATCATGCCGCCCTCAACCCGAAAGTGAAAACGAAACTGACCAGTTCATAAAGTGGGGGGTGGGAGATGGGGGGGATAACTGTGCGTTCACACTGAAAGTAGCGAGAGCGTCAAAATTCGCTACATTGATCTTGTATTTAAAGGGAGCGTTGCAGCATATCAGCAAATCAGTTACACTCCGTTGCACACTTCTTATCAAATTCATTTACTTACGGAAGATCTAGTTGCATGTGGTGTGACTTTGCTCCACTTAATTATCCAATGTGTCCATATGTCTGAAATATTCTGAAGCAGCAATACTGTTTTGTATTGTCGCATGAAATTCCCGCTTTTTTAAAGAAAAAAATATGTAACATGGATGCACATCAGTAACTCGCCAGTACTTTTTTAATGTATGTTACTGTAAGAAAAGCATTGCAAACAATTGGAAATCCGGCGACCGTAATATTAAAACCCTTGGGAACAACTGTGGTCGGAACCAAAGTTCACAGTGACTGTGTTCTCTGACTCCTCTCAGGCGGTGGACTTCTACATTCTGATTGCTTACCGCCGAACCGCGTCACAGCTCATTACCATAAAGTTGCGCTTATCGCCGCCGGCTCCCATTGAAAATAAATGACTTCCGGCTACTTTGACGCCTCTTTCGGTGTGAATGTACAGTAAAAGTCAGCACGTTGGGTTGGGCGGCGGGGCGTGTTTGCCGCCCTCACAATTATGCCGCCCTAGGCGGCCGCCTAGGTCGCCTCTATGAACGCGCCGGCCCTGCACACACACAGACACACACATACAGTGCGCGTTTTTGCACGGTAAATGTGACCGGATACAGGTTAATATCCACTGCTGTATGGATATCTGTTATGTTAATGTACAAAATGAACCTGATTTAACGTCCACAACCCGAGACTGAGGAATCTTCTTTCATAATTGTACAGACACGCGGCTGTGGTGATGAAAGCTGAAGTAAACCGATGTAAATCATTAACATGCACTGTTTTAAAAACGTTTTAAACTTGTGAAACTCATTCTTGATCACATTTGATGATGATTGATGATCACAGAGAGCTGAACAGATCTTTTAATCCCGGCTGCTTTGCGCACGTCCTTTCTTGTTGATATGATTGTACGTGCTACTACTGAGACATGTGAATACGTGTCTGCCAATCAGTTCAGTGGACGGAGAAACCGCACTCCTACGTCAAGTTATGGTCGGCCTTAAAATGGAAGGGATTAGGATCCTATTTTAATGCGAGGAAATTTAAAAAAAAAGAGACTTATTGTGTTTATATCACCCCAATATGACTGTGGATACACTATACCTACACACAGCTCTGTCCACACAGCGTACAAAAGATGATTTTCATCATAGGTGCCCTTTAAAGTGGTTAAGACATTTTAAAACTGCTATCATTCTAGCCAAAATACAACAAATAAGACTTTCTCCTGAAGAAAAAAATATTATAGGAAATACTGTGAAAAATTCCTGAATTTGTTAAACATCATTTGGGAAATATTAAAAAAAAAAAAAAAAAGAATAAAAATTCACAGGAGGGCGAATCTCTGTTACACTACACTTGCTCCAGACATCCCGAGTTGGAATCCCAGCTTGTGGACCTTATCTGATCCTATATCCCCCTCTCTCTCCCACTTCACCTCCTGCTACTGTCCTATCAAATAAAGGCAAAACATGCCTAAAAAGTATGCGAGTTTGTTAATTGTACAAATTTGCAAGCCTTTCTTACAATACAATTAGTTAAGTTTCCTTCTGAAAAAAAAAAACACATACTCGTACTGAAAACGTAATCCTGTATACATTTCTGGAGATCGCAAATTATGTAGCCAGAAGCACATATGGCTACATTTTGTCTTTAAAACTAATGCTAAAGTGCGGTATGACGCTGTTCCTTTTACCAGCTGACTGCTTACCTTCATATGGGCAGTTTTCCCGCTGTTACCAGCTTGTTCAGTAGCTCACCATGTACATCGGCGGACTTGAGACACAAAGCAGAGTTGACTGTGACAATGGGGTTCGAGTCTGCAGAAAAATGGTTCCAGAAGGCAGGTAAGACAAAAGCCAGAAACTAAAATAAACACTAAATAACAGGGTGAGAACGTGGTAAAATCTGAAAACGGGGTAAAAATCAGGGGGCTTTTCTTTTTCTGGATTGCTTTAGAAAACACTGTTGTAGGGTTTAGGGAAAGGGGTGATTGGGACAATTGGTGCTTTCAAAAACACTATCGTTGGGTTTAGGGAAGTGGGTGGATGGGGGAATTGGCCAGTCGGTCAGTCGACAGCGGCCTCTGGTAGATAGAGAGAAATTTGAGATCTCAAGAGCATACACAGCGGCCACTGGTGAATTTGCAAAAACAAAAACTGCAAAACAAAACATAGCTCCTGGGACGTATTTGGCGCTCTCCAAAAACGTATATAAAAGTACGTTTTCAGAATGAGACTGGGTTGGAGAAAAACGCTTTATTTGCTACTCTCTATCCATTTTTTAAAGCATAATTAACACATCACTATTACTGCTGCTCATAATATTTAAGACACCGGCGATTTGAACTACTCATAATGATGCTAAGTATCCAAGCACGTCTCGTCCCCCACAGAATCTGTGAGATGGATATGAGATGAGTAATGCCTCGAATTATGCAGAGGAGAGATATTATATTAATGTTTTATGGAGATGGACTAACAGTGTAAATTTCACTCTGGACAGAACATTTATACAGAGCAGAACAACGTAAGAGATTTGAAAGCTGATATTACCAAACGGAAATCATCTACTGTAGCAACAGCCTTAATAACAGTGTCAACAACCTTAGCAACACTGTAGTAAATACATTCCCTGGCAACAGAAGTGAATGCACTAACTAGCACTCAAATCATCAAGTTTGAGTTAACAGCACATTAACATGTAGGTTTGTCCTCTAGAGATGGCACAAAATCAATATGAGAATGCAACAGTAAAGACGATGGTAGCTTTAAAGTGCTTGTGTAGTATGGAGTACAGTTTGTTCTGGAAAAACAAAAAGGAGAAGTGTTAATTGCCTTACAGAGAGTGCATTAGTGCCTGTCCACTTTTTCAGCAGCGTTAGTTCCAGAAGTATAGTTATTTTCCCCCTCAGTGAGAAATAAGAGTTTTAAAAAGGTTTTCTTCAACGCAGAGTTTAATTGGAACATTAAAAATTTTCACAAAGACGAAAACAATAAGCAAAAAAGTAGTGACAAAAGGCAAGATTGTGAACTTATTAGTGGATTTTTATAAATTTATAATGCTTAAAAAAAATTAAATAAAACTACATATTTGTTTTTTGGTAAATATACATATTTATACGTTATAGAATTATACACTAATTAACAATTTTTCTATAATTAAGCAGATAATCCAGCTACCTTATATGGAGATGGACTATTCAGAATAATCATACACATTAAATTAAACAAAAAATTATAACGAATTTAAGGACAAATTCGTTTAAATAATTTTTTGAATCATCAGGTTATTAAAGTGTCCTTCCACTAACATTAATGGAATGCTTGTTCAGACTATGATTATGACTACTACGATGACAACTACTATTACTACTACTATTATTTTTATTACTACGCGATTACTACTATGACAACAACAACTACTACGATGACGACAAGTACTACTACTACTACTATTACTACGACGACTTCTACTACTACAACGACAATTACTACCTCGATGACGATGACTACTATTATTTTTATTACTACTCCTACTAAGACGATGAAGACTACTACTATGACAACGGCGTCGATTACTATACAACTGATATTATTGCTGTTATTATTATTATTATTACTACTACTACTAGGACGATGACGACTACAACTAATATTATTATTATTACTACTACTACGACTATAACGACTAATACAACAACTACTACAATTATTACTATTATTACTACTACGACAATGATGACTACTATGACAACTACTACTACTATTATTACTACGACGATGACTACTACTATGATGACAACAACTACTACTACTACTACTATTATTATTACTACTACGCGACTACTACCATTACTACTATTATTACTAGTATTATTATTACTACTACTAAGAAGATGAAGACTGCTACTTTGACAACAACATCTACTACTACTATTATTATTATTATTTATTACTACTAAGGCGATGATGATGACTATTACTACCACTACTACTATTATAAATATTATTACTACTACTAAGACTATTACAACTACTACGATGACGACAAGTACTACTACTATTACTATGACGACTTCTACTACTACAACGACAATTACTACCTCGATGACGATGACTACTATTATTTTTATTACTACTCCTACTAAGACGATGAAGACTACTACTATGACAACGGCGTCGATTACTATACAACTGCTATTATTGCTGTTAATATTATTATTACTATTACTACTACTACTAGGACGATGACGATTACTATTAATATTATTATTATTACTACTACTACGACTATAGCGATGACTATTACGACTAATACAACAACAACTACTACAATTATTACTACTACGACAATGATGACTACTATGACAACTACTAATACTACGACGATGACTACTACTACGATGACAACAAGTACTACTACTACGACAACTTCTACAACGACAATTACTACCTTGATGACGATGACTACTATTATTTTTATTACTACTCCTACTAAGACGATGAAGACTACTACTACGACAACGGCGTCGATTACTATACAACTGCTATTATTGTTGTTATTATTATTATTACTATTACTACTACTAGGACGATGACGATTACTATTAATATTATTATTATTACTACTACTACTACAACTATAGCGATGACTATTACGACTAATACAACAACAACTACTACAATTATTAATACTACGACAATGACGACTACTATGACAACTACTACTACTACTATTATTACTACGACGATGACTACTACTATGATGACAACAACTACTACTACTATTATTATTACTACGATGACAACGACTACAACTACTACTACGACGACGACTACTACCATTACTACGAGGACTATTATTACTAGTATTATTATTACTACTACTACTAAGACGATGAAGACTGCTACTTTGACAACAACATCTACTACTACTATTATTATGATTTATTACTACTAAGGCGATGATGACGACTACTACTACCACTACTACTATTATAAATATTATTACTACTACTAAGACTATTACGACTACTACGATGACTACAACTATTACTCCTAATAATAATAATCATAATCTCTATTATTAATAATCTTAAAAACATTAACACACAAAATTTTTTAGACATAGTTAACTTATGTTTTTCATTTTAGAAATATTTTTAGATGAATGTTCATCTAACACTTTTAAAATGTCGCTACTTGTTAAATGTATAGGGAACATTCCATACTAATGTTCCATTGATGTTTGCTAAATTGTAACATGGACCGTTCTCTATGTAGAGTTCATACATCGGGTATTAGCAACATCGATGGCCTTTCGCTGTATTTTGATCATTATTAGTCTTCTGCATCATCTTAGCACTGATTTCAGAAGGTTATATTTCATATTTTCATTTTTCTGGCTTTTCAACAAGCAGGTTAAAACACTGTCAATAAAAAAAGCAAATGATACATAAAAACAGAGTTATCAGAGTGAGCCCTTTATGTTTTGCTCTTGCCAGATTCCAGCAAAATATTTATTGCTTCCTAGATGACTGTAATAAATGACAAAAAAAAGCAGCGATTCTTACAGGATTCTGCATGTGTCAATGGTGTTTGTGTTTAATGTGAGATGTGTGACAAACACACACAAACATGAGACGCTTCACATGCATCACTGTGCTTCTGTGTGTGTGCTTCACATGCAGAAATACTGTGTGTGATTTGGATGATGGAGGTGTTTCTGAGGATTACAATGTTGCTCTTGTTTTGATCTCTGGTCAAATGACTTTGCTGCAGTGCCGCATGTCATTGGCTGAGAGCTGATGCTGCCACCTGCTGGAGAAAAACAACAGCTCATCTGCACCCGCAGTTTATCATTATTATCAGATAGTCCTATTAGAATTCAAAGAAATATCTATATATATCTATATATACAGTTGAAGTCAGAATTATTCGCCCCCCTGAATTATTTTTCCCCAATTTTTGTTTAACAGAGAGCAGATTTTTTCAGCACATTTCTAATCATAATAGTTTTAATAACTCATCTCTAATAACTGATTTATTTTCTCTTTGTCATGATGACCGTAAATAATATTACACTAGATATTCTTCAAGACACTTCTATACAGCTTAAAGTGACATTTAAAGGCTTAACTAGGTTAATTACATGTAGGTTAACTAGGCAGGTTAGGGGAATTAGGCAAGTTATTGTATAATGATGGTTTGTTCTGTAGACAGTCACAAAAAAAATTAGCTTAAAGGGGCTAATAATTTTGACCTTAAAATGGTTCTTAAAAAATTAAAAGGTGCTTTTATTCTAGCCGAAATAAGACTTTTTCAGAAAGAAATAATATTGTCAGACATACTGTGAAAATTTCCTTGCTCTGTTAAACATCATTTGGGAAAAATAAATAAATGAATCAATCAAAAAAGGGCTAATAATTCTGACTTTAACTGTATATATTTAGTACATTTTTTATTAAATCATGATGTAAAGTGTGTTTATATTAGTGCTGGGCAAAACACACACACACACACACACACACACACACACACACACACACACACACACACACACACACACACACACACACACACACACACACACACACACACACACACACACACACACACAATAATGAAACAAATTGCAATTTTATCAGCAAAACTCTTGCTCACATAATCATTTTAAACCTAAAAAATTGTATTCCCTGTAATGTGACTTTTGTTTAAATATTTATTATGACAAATAAATATTGAATGTTTCTTAAAATAAAACAATAAAAACATTTTAATAGTTTCAAATGTAATTGCACTAACTACTTATGAATAAATGTATAATACATCAGTTGTAACTAAAGTAGAATTTCAATAATATATGTATTTATTTCAAGTAAAATGGGGGAAAATTTTTCCATTTTTTTCAGACAGATTTACATAAAAAATGTGTTAAATTACATAAAAATTAATGACAACAAATATGATTTGCATTGGTTGCCTATAAAAACATCAACAAAGTCAAATCTGTTTTTGGAGGATTTAGTTGACATACTGTGAAAACGCTCTTGCTCTGTTAAACATCATTTGGGAAATAAAAAAATACTAAGGTGGGGCTAATAATTCTGACTTCAACTGTGTAGTCAAATGGAGAAAAAAACGTTCTATTTTATAATAAACTACTCATTCATTCATTCATTTTCCTTCGGGCTTAGTCCCTATATTCATCAGGGGTCGCCACAGCGGAATGAACCACCAACTTATCCAACATATGTTTTACACAGCAGATGCCCTTCCAGCTGCAACCCAACACTGGTAAACACTCATATACTCACATTCACACTAATTTAGTTCATCAATTCCCCTATAGCGCATGTGTTTGGAATGTGCGGTGAAACCGGAGCACCCGGAAGAAACCCACGCCAACACGGGGAGAACTCCACACAGAAACACCAACTGGCCCAGCCGAGGCTCGAACCAGCGACCTTCTTGCTGTGAGGTGACAGTGCTAACCTGAGCCATCGTGTCACCAAACTACTATTATGAAATGTCAAATAATTTCACTTTTTGATAATCAATATAAAAGACATACTGTACGTCCAAAGATTATGAAAGTGATCAGCATGCAGGTTCAGAATGGCATGAAAATGGTTTAGCCATAGTAAAATAGTTTCTGATAGTGAAACTGCTGTACTTCCTGAAGCTCTTTCCTCATCCACTTTAACATGATCAATAATCTCTCCCAGACTTCCTGCCATATTGATTATTACAATAGCAAATAAGACTCATAAACGCTCTCCAGGCTGCGGAGAAACACTGATGAAGTCAACATATGAGCTGATCGCCTCAGACAACCAACCAACCAACAAATCAAATCACCCCAAAATGAAAGGGGGAATGAACGATGCAACTAATTCATGAAGAAATGTATTTTTAATTAATTAATGAATATTAATTATAATATATTAAAAAATGATGTCTTTCTTTTCTTATTCCTTTAAACCCATTTTAATCTGTTTTATTAATTTAATCATTTTTATTTTCTTGTTTCTTTTATTCTTGTTTATGTGAAGCACTTTGAATTATTGTGTATGAAATCTGCTATATGAATTGCCTTTATAAAGCCTTTCATAACAGAATGTAAACTATTTGTTAGTTGATATTATTAAAAGCGAATCAATTTAATGCTGGATATCTAGCGTATTATTATTTGTTATTATTATTATTATTATAATATTATGATTATTATACTGTATATATCCATGATATATCCAATTATACGATCTATTTGTTGATAATTATTTACAAATGTTCTTCCAGAAACATTAACATGACATTGATCGCAAAGCAAGATTATTTTTCTTTATCTATTTGATTTGTTTTTATTAGTATAATGTTGGTCAATGCTCAACAGCATTAAGGCGTTTTGCTCATGGAAAGTTATTCTGAACATGTTAGATGACGTTAGTCTGACGTTTTTAATACATTACGAATGGTAATTTTTTCTGAAAGATTTAAGTTACAATAATACAATCGTGTTGGAATGTTTTGATCTCTTTCATAAAGTGTTGATCAAATCTTCCAGTTAAATTAATATAACATTGGTTCAGTGTTACCTGCTCTTTACAATGAATGCTAGACAAAGTTTATTTATTTATTTTACATTTCCTTTTGGATGGCTTGGCTATTTTATTCTGAAACAACATTAACATTAGTAAAACAAATAAATAGATAATATTTATTGCTATTTATTGTTAATGCTAAACAATAAATAGTCAATGTTTTCTCTAACAATAGTAAAACTATTCCGACATCAACACAAAATGCAGCTGTTGATCTAATGTTATTCAGAAACATTTCAGATGAATGTTA